>JAJAGP010002854.1:0-95197 GCA_025084515.1 Ancistrus triradiatus
ACTTTGACTCCATGACTTTAGTTCGCTCTTAGATTTATCATCTACGCCGCCCAAGGAGGTTGGGTCCCTTTTTGAGTCTTGGTCCTCCCAAGGTTTCTTCTTAGAACTAGGGAGTTTTTCCTTGCCACTGTCGCCCTAGGCTTGCTCAATTTGGGATTGGACGTAGTTATTAGGAGATAATCCAAACTTGTAAAGTTGCTTTGAGACAATGCTCCATTGTAAAAAGCGCTATATAAATAAATCTGACTTGACTTGACTTGACAAGGGGGGGCAAGCGGGGGCTCTTTAAAAGAGCAGAAGTGAGACGGGTGAGGTCTCGGTGCACACCCTTGTGGCCAGCAGGATCGTTATTTAAATAAAACGCCGTAGCGACGATCGAGGGCAGAGACGGCGTGTGCAGTCAGATGATCCGACAGCTACTGCCATTGGCGAAGCTCTTAAATAGCCAAAGGCAGCAGCTGAGGATAATTTGCTTGTGATTGAGCTGCTTACTGACAGACAGCTCAACCACAGTGGCTGCCAGGAATCATACCGAGAAAAGAGAGCGGTTGCTACCCTCTACAGTCCATACCTGGTATGATGGTATGACTCCTGACACACAATGCTGTAAAAGACTCACTGCAAGTTATCACAAACGCTTGGTTGCAGTTGCTGCTAAGGGTGGCCCAACCAGATATTTTGTTTATGGGGCAGTCACTTTTTCACACAGGGCCATGTAGGTTTGGATTTTTTTTTCTCTCTTAATAATACACACCTTCATTTAAAAACTGTATTTTGTGTTTACTTGTGTTGTCTTTGACTAATATTTAAATTGGTTTGATCTTCTGAAACACTTAAGTGTAACAAAATCAGGAAGGGAGCAAACACTTTTTCACACCACTGTAGAAGCAAGGGTGGTTGAGCTGCCATCCTATATCAGACCATGTACTCAGACCACAGAGGGCAGTAACTCTCTCCCTTCTCCTTGTAAAGTGACTTTGTGTACTGGACTAAATAATGCCAATATGCATATTTTTACGTTATTCTATTCAATATGTCATTATTGCCTTATATGCTATGGATTTTACATTCTGTATTTTATTACTCTCTTCATAATGTATAATTATTTTAATATTTATTTTAATCATCATATTCTCTCTGGTCATATTTACTTAAACTAATACTACGAACTTATTAATTACATAAAGTTCATTATTACATATAACACCTAGGCCACTCAAGGAGGACAAACTCATTTTTGAGTCTTGGTCTTCCCAAGGGTTTTTTCCTTTAGGGTGTTTTCCTTTGCCACTGTCACCCTAGGCTTGCTCAATTTGGGATTGGCTTCATAATTTAGAATATAATCTAAAATTGTAAAACTGCTGTTTACATTTTAAAAAGACTTGACTTGTTTCTTCTTTCCATGTCTCTCTTTCTCATTTGACACCAAATTCCTCCAAAAGTAGTACATCTGAGATGGTTGTCTGCATGTAGTAAGGTTGTAGATTGCTCTTGATGTTATAGATAGACATATAGAGTAGTTTATTTCTGTGTTGCAGCATGTACTTACAAATTAAGATAGAAGTAGATAAAGAATACAAAACATATACTACAAATGACACAAAAGACTACTTGGCTAAAATAAAGAATACATAGTAAATGAAATTAAGTGTCTTCTCTCCAGGCACAGAGGTGAATCACTGTATATGACTACTGAAGTTGGCAGGAATGACTTCCTCACTGCAGTGAGGCTGAAGGCCACACTCCACTGTCTGTCCATTTAAGTCGTGTAAGAGGTGTGATGAATTGTCTGAATTGTTGAATCTCTTTTAATCTGTTTCCTGCTTTTTTCATTCTTTTATTTTGGTTTACTGTAAAGCACTTTGAACTACTGAAAGGTGAGAAATAAATAAAGATTATTATTATAACTTCTGCTTTGAACTTCCATTGCAAGTTGTCTATCCAGTTCTTTTCCACTCTTCTCCTGTTAATAGGATATATCCTATAATATAACAAGGATTATCCAAAGACAGGGCAAGGAGAGATCAGTTTTACCCTCAAGGTAAGTTATGCAACTGGAGGCCTGAAACAATACCCCAGATACTCATAACCAGTATTTCTAATTCAAGTTAACTCTTAGTAAGTCCACTCTCAATCTGGTGAGCCAAACTGGAGAATGTCAGTCTATCCTTCTGGCCAGGTTCACAAATTTGCCCAATCCTTGAAGTCTAGTTTCTGCATTCTGGATTTGATTTTTTAGCTTTACAATGGGTTTCAGTTGATCTAGATCCATTTTTTTAGTTGGTCTTGCTCTTTATCTGAATTATACTTCAGATTTCCAAATAGCTACCCTCATTAATTCTGGATTTTGTTTATCATATCCTTCGAACTTAAAGGCTCTGCCATATGCCCTCATATTCCAATCCTGTGAACTTCTTGATCTAAAGACATTTGATGATATGGGAAATCAGAGAATTCCGTGTTTACACTATTGTCTTTCCTTGTGATGCTTTTGAAATGTGGCAGAAGTCGTGACCACATTGGGTAACACTTGAGTGGATGACAGTATTCATCTTCAATACTGGGTGTTTTTCTTGTTGCCGTTGACTATGCCTCCCCCTAGTGGATACCTTGCTCGCCTCAGGATACAAATTCTTCTGTAGACAAGACGTCGTGTCCACTTTATCAGCTTTGCTGCACTCACTGCATTGTCGCCTAGGTTTAGTTCACTCCCTAGAGCTTTCCACTTCTAGGGAGTGAACCAACACATCCTAGCGATGCCTCCAAAAGTTATTGCCCTAAAAAGGAAGACTTGAGCATAGTTCACCAATACACCTAGGGAAAAAAGTACTGTGAATTTTCATAGTAAAACTGTGATTTGCTTGACAGTTTTTATGTGAACTTTCACAGTTTGACCATTAAGTTCTACTACGAATTTTGGTGTTAATTTGGCCACTTCATGGTTCTACTGTCAAATTTCAAAGTCCATTTTTTCTTGGGCAGCTCTCTGTACAACATGCAGTTCATGAATGAATTGAATATTGAACAAGTACAAATGCACTCATTTGTCTGTTTCCAACGTTGTGAACCATCATAATCACAAACCAGTTCAAAAACAGCAAGGAAGGTTAATTTTAATGTTTACAATATTATTATCTGGTTCTATACATAATGGTGTACGCAAGTCTTTAAATGCATCCATTACAGCTTATTTAGACACCACATACTCTTTTACAGTTTTCTAAAAATGAGGCATTACACTACAGTACTTGTATAACAAGAAGAGAGCCATTTTTTTTCTATAATGGCTGCTACTTCATTACAGCACCAGTAACCATTTCACTTACCTACCAACAGAACAAATTACTCTATAAAACAGACATTATTGATAATCACATGCTTTAATATAAAATATACAGACTATACTTAGCAACTAAATAAATTTAAAACAACGTTTTAACGTTTTAACAAACGCTTAAAAATTCGCCTCACAATGTGCATTTAATGCACGGAGAGTTTGTTGCTTCCCTTGCTGCTCTCTACTCCCCCTACTGGCGGCTTCAGCTATTGTCACTCAAAAAGTACTGGGAATATTCTAGAACCGAATCACAACATTGAACAGCTTTAAATCTTCATTCGTTTTGATCTCTGACACATGAACTCGTTTTTGGCATTTATAAAGGAGTATATTTTTAAAATTATCAATATTACTAACGTGTAAGAAAGCCATTTTAGTAATTTTAATAAATGAGAGATCTTAACGGGTATTTTTTTTTTACAGACAAACTGGGAGTTTCGGAACCATAATCACAGACTAAAAGTATGTCGTTTTAAATTATTTATTTATTATTAAATATTAGTAAATAATTTAATTATTATTATTTCTTCACCATCTGCCGAAGTTCCTTCTGTTGAAGGATGAAATTCCTTAATGTCATATATGAGCCAACAAAAATGTGGTTAATTCAATGAAATATTTGAATAATTTGATAGCACTGTTATTTATCAATATTGACTATTGCAGTTAGTCATTTTATTGTTGTAATGTATTGCTTTTTTTTTCTTGGTGTTGTGTTTGGTGTGTAACAGCCTTTAGTCTGACCATTTGATTAGAACCAGAGTATCTCCCCATGAAAGACTTGAAGTCCACTTTGAAATACAGGTACTCCCTGTTTTACGATAGTCCGGTTTACGAATTGGGAAGACATACAAGGGATAATACAAATAAATACGCATTAATCAGAAATCGTACTCTGGAATTGGATTTTGGATTTCCCCCAGGCATGTTATTCTCAGTATGATACTCTCCTAAACTCTAAACTCTCCTGTGCTAAATGAGGAAATCAGGAGCGTGTGATATAGGATGTAAGAAGCGCTGAAAAATTAAGTGAGGAAAAGCAGTGACTGTGACAATAACCACTTTTTTTTTTTTGTTTTCTGTAACTGTTTTTGTTTTTCATTCCAATACATCATTCAATAAATTACATGAGGTATTCAATAGTTTGCTATAAATAAGCTTTTTGTTAATGATTTTGCCCAACTGTAGGTTAACGTAAGTGTTTTAAGCGTGTTTTAGGTAGGCTACACTATGATATATTCAGTATACACTGGCACCTCGGTTTTCGTCAATAGTTTCATAGTTTCAGAAAGCTTGACAAGAACCGAAAACGATGAGTACCAAGCAATTTTTTTCCCCATAAGGAATAATGTCAATTGAATGAATCTGTTCCAGACCCCCAGAAAATCCATACTGTATAAAGCATATGCATTAATATAAGTGTTATAGTACAGGTGCCCTCTGATTTATTATGGGGATATGTTCCGACAAATCCAACATACAGGGGTGCTTCAAAGTTTGTGAACCCTTTAAAATTTTCTATATTTCTGCATAAATAGGACCTAAACCATCATCAGATTTTAACACAAGTCGTAAAAGTAGATAAAGAGAACCCAGTTAAATAAATGAGACATTTACATTTACAGCATTTAGCAGACGTCCTTATCCAGAGCGACTTACAATTGATACAGTCTTACAATCCAAGCAATTGTGGGTTAAGGGCCTTGCTCAAGGACCCAACAGTGGCAACCTGGCAGAGGTGGGATTTGAACCCTGGACCTTCTTGTCCATAGTAACTTAGCCACTAGCCACTAGCCACAGAGTAACTTAGCCACTAGGCTACCACAGTCCCAAACAAAAATATCATACTTGGTCATTTATCTATTGAGGAAAATGATCCAATATTACATATTAGTGAGTGGCAAAAGTATGTGAACCTCTGGGATTAGCAGTTAATTTGAAGGTGAAATTAGAATCAGGTGTTTCCAGTCAATGGGATGACAATCAGGTGTGAGTGGGCACCCTGTTTTATTTAAAGAACAGGGATCTATCAAAGTCTGCTCTTCACAACACATGTTTGTGGAAGTGTATCATAGCACGAACAAAGGAGGTTTTTGAGGACCTCAGAAAAAGAGTTGTCGATGCTCATCAGGCTGGAAAAGGTTACAAAACCATCTCTAAAGAGTTTGGACTCCACCAATCCAGTCAAATGGAGGAAATTCAAGAGTATTGCTACCTTCCCCAGGAGTGGTTGGCTAACAAAGATCACTCCAAGAGGAAGGCCTGTAATAGTTGGTGAGGTCACAAAGGACCCCAGGGTAACTTCTAAGCAACTGAAGGCAATCTCTCACATTGGGCTAATGTTAATGTTCCATGAGTCCACCATCAGAAGAACACTGAACAACAATGGTGTGCATGGCAGGGTTACAAGGAGAAAGCCACTGCTCTCCAAAAAGAACACTGCTGCTCGTCTGCAGTTTGCTAAAGATCACGTTTACGAGCCAGAAGGCTATTGGAAGAATGTTTTGTGGACGGATGAGACCAAAATAGAACTGTTGGGTTTCAAAGAAAGGAAAACACTGCATTCCAGCATAAGAACCTTATCCCATCTGTGAAACATGGTGGTGGTAGTATCATGGTTTGGGCCTGTTTTGCTGCATCTGGGCCAGGACGGCTTACCATCATTGATGGACCAATGAATTCTGAATTATATCACAGAATTCTAAAGGAAAAGGTCAGGACATCTGTCCATGAACTGAATCTTAAAAGAAGGTGGGTCATGCAGCAAGACAACGACCCTAAGCACACAAGCCGTTCTAACAAAAAATGGTTAAAAAAGAATAAAGTTAATGTTTTGGAATGGCCAAGTCAAAGTCCTGACCTTAATCCAATCGAAATGTTGTGGAAGGACTTAAAACGAGCAGTTAATGTGAGGAATGGGCTAAATTTCCTCCAAGCCAGTGTGCAGGACTGATCAACAGTTACAGGAAACGTTTAGTGGTTCTCTCTTGTGGGCTTTTCTGTTCAGCCCACAGGTTTTCAATTGAGTTGAGGTCAGGGGATTGGAATTCTGTTGTCACAACATTGCAGTTCATTCACCAGCAGGGACTAGGAGCCATTCTGTCCTTATCCTTCTTTTTTATGGCATTCCCAATTTGCCAAACGTTCCATTTCTGTCATCTGTTCCTTGTTCTCAGTTGATCACTGGTTCCCAATTTGTATACCGCTCTTGGTGTGTGATACACTCAGCGTGTGTGTGTGTGTGTAGCTGTTAGCTTATCCAGAGTCTCCTAACCTCAGCTTTATTATGCAGTATTTTTATAACCTTTTCCCTGTCTTTTTTCTGTTACATAATACAACTCAAAATCAGATAATTTGGGACAGTAGGGAAAATGTAAATAATTTTTTTAATAAACATTTTATTTCATAGCAGACAGTACGAACCCAATATATTTTATTTTTTTCTGGTCTTCTTTTTGACTTCTTTTCATTAGTTAACAATCATCCATTCCTGCATTTCAAGCTCATTCCAGAAAAACTTGGGGCAGGGGCAATATAGGTCTAGTAATGAGGTAAACAACTAAATTATGTGATTTTAAACAGCTGTTGTCAACAAGTGATTTTATGCATGATTTGGTACAAAAAGCAGTATCCACAAAAGGTTGAGTCTTTGAGGTGTAAAAGATGGGCAGAGGATCTCCAGTTTATCAACAAATGCATGAGAAAATCAATGTTCCATGTTGCATATTGCATATTTCTTCCACTAAAGTGCATAATATCATTAAATGATTCAAGGAATCTGAAGGAATTTCAGTGTATAAAGGTCAAGAGTACAAGCCTAAACTGAAGAGGTGTGATCTTCGATCCCTCAGACGGCACTGCATCAAGAACCGTCATTCATCAATAGCTGATAGAACCACATGGGCAAGAGATTACTTTATCAAACCTTTATCAAGCTCTACAATACAGAGGTATATTCACAAATGCCCCTTAAAACATTACTGTATAAAAACAAGCCTTATGTTAACCATGTCCTGAAATGGAATCGACTTCTCTGGGCTTGGAGGCATCTAGGATGGACCATCACAAGATGCAAATGTGTATTGTGGTCCGACCAATCAGTATTCCAGATCTTTTTTGGAAGAAATGTATGCCATGTGCTCCGGACCAAACATGAAAAGGATCATCCAGACTGTTGTCAGCAACAAGTCCAAAAGCCAAGCTCTGTCATGGTATGGGGTTGGGTCAGTACCGACAGCAAAGTTCATTTACGCTTTTGTGATGGCAGCATTAATGCAGAAAAGTACATTGAGATTTTAGAGCAACATAAGCTGCCTTCAAGACATCATCTTATCCAGGGACGTCCATGCATTTTTCAACAAGACAATGCAAACAAGCCAAATCACAAAACGTTAGGACTGAAATATGTAAATCCCTGCAAGTCTTTCTTTGAGGAACATTGTTTTTAAAGATTTCATTCATTTTCTGACGTATTTGTTGATAAACTGGAGATCCTCAGACCATCGTTACTCCTCAAAGACTCAGTCTTTTGTGGATGCTATTTTTGTACCAAATCATAATTACAATCACCTGTTTGAAATCACATCATTATTTCGTTTTTTCACCTCATTACCAGCCTTAAATTGCCTCTGTCCCAACTTCTTATGGAATATGTCCCAGGCTTGAAATGCAGGGATTGATGTTTATTAACAAAGCAAATGAAGTTGACCAGATGAAAACCTGAAATATCTTTCTGCAGAGAAATAAAAGTCAAAGTAAATGACACTGCAGGCACACGCTGCAGTTTTTTAATTTGCATTTTCCATACTGTTTTCTGATTTGGGGTTGTACTTTAAACAAATTTTTACCCATCCTTACCAGGGGTGCCAATCATTACTGAACTGACTGTATACTAGGTCGACTATTTACTATATTCACTATAATCTGATTGGTTTTATCTGTAATATTTGTATTCTAGAAGTATTCAGCATTCCTCAGGGCACAGTCTCCTGCCGAGAGCATCTGCTGATGTATTTGTATGTGTGTGTATCATGTATGTAGTACATTGTGAGGACCAAATGTCCCCACAAGAATAGAAAGGTCCGACTTTATTAAGAGACAAATTTGTGTGTGTTTGTGTGTGCACACAACCATGTTTATATTACACTGTGGGGACAACATTTCCCCAAAATGATAGACAGATCTAATTTTTTGTGGAGACATTTTGCTGGTCCCAATGGGGAAAACTTTTTTTGTTTTAACAGAAATTGCAACTTTATTAAAAAAAAAAACCCCAAAGGAATAAAAATATTTGCTTTAGGTTACTGAGGTTAAGGTCAGAGATAGTTGTAGATGTAGCATTCATTAGCTACAGTAATCAATGTGGCAATGGAAAGTCCTCACCAGGATAATGAGAAAGACGTGTGTGTGTGTGTGTGTGTGTGTGTGTGTGTGTATGTAACAGAGAGGGGAGGGGGAGATATTTATGTCCAGCTAGGAATGGCTGTCCAGTTAAATTTAGCAGCACAACTGATATTTGCATTATATGTCAAGTCCTGTCTCACCCATCCTTTCTCCTTCACTCTTCATTCGTTAGTTCAGTCTTTCTTCCTCTGTGCAATGTGTTTCATTGCTCCGACAAGAGCGTACTATTCTCTTAATCGGCTTTTTTGCGTAATACCCCAACCTAACAAACATCATCCCATCTATCACCAGGATCCTGATGCCTATGCTTTTTATCTATAGTTCTGCTGCAATCTGAGGACAAAAGTGAAGAAGAGTTTTAAATTCAGCCACAGCACCTCTAGGCTCTCAGAGGTAAGACCGACTCAAAAAGTGAAACTAGACCCTCATGCATCTCAGAAAGATTGTCTTTAGTTTAATTCATTTTCTTTATATTCTGACTTACCGGTTGTTCCAGACATGCTCTAACATTAAGACATGTTCAAAAGAGCAATAATTTAGATTTCACATCAAAAGCAATATTGTGATATAGTGTTGAAGGTTTTATTAAGTTTAATAACCTGTATTTTGGAAAGAGGTCTCTCTAAGTATGACCCGAGCTGTTCTCTCATTATGGATATGACATCCCCAGTTAAGCCAGGACACATTCAACTCCAACATATAGGGTAGCTGTTGGCAAATATTATTTTCCACAAAATATTTTCATTTGCATTCTAAAGAGAAGATAGGAATAAAAATGAGCTTTACACAGTGGTACTTCGGTTCTCGTCGTTCATTTGTTTCAGAAGCCGAGTACTGAAAACTAATTTTTCCAATAAAGAATAATGTAAATTGAATGAATGCATTCCAGACATCCAGAAAATCCACACTGTATAAGGCATTATATGCATTAATGGAGTTGTATTGTACAGGTGCTCCCGGATTTATGGTGGGAATAGGTTCCGACAAATCCTTCATAAATTAAATGTATCATAAACTGATGAGTTTAATATAGTCACAAAATGAACACAAAGCTTATTTTATAATAAAGTGTTGAGAAACCTCATGTAATTTAGTGAATAATGGATTGAAAGTGAAAAGTAAAAGCAAAACACTTACTCTATTGATGAACACCTGCTAATGACACTAGCTGCTAATGATAACTGCTCAGCTTTAAAGCCAAGGGCATTCAGTTCCTGTTTTCCTTTTTGTTGCCTGTCATTACTAACCATTTTAGGACCCATGGGGACTTATTTGCACTTGGAATACAGTACTGTAGATGTGAATCTGAATCACTGTGTACTGAATTGAGAATCATAAATCATGTTTCAGCTGAAACGAGTCACACTGCTCAACTCATACAAGTTTAAGCAAGTGGGCTGAGTACCAGGCAAACAACGAGAACCAAGACAAATTTTTCTAGTGAAATTGCGTCGAGAACTGAATTTGACGAGTTCCGAGGTGGATGAGAACCGAGGTACAGTGGGGCAAAAAAGTATTTAGTCAGCCACTGATTGTGCAAGTCCTCCTACTTAGAAAGATGAGAGAGGTCTGTAATTTTCATCATAGGTACACTTCAACTATGAGAGAAAAAAGGAGGAAAAAATCCAGAAAATCACATTGTAGTTGTGATAAGAATTTAATTGTAAATTATGGTGGAAAATAAGTATTTGGTCAATAACAAAAGTTCAACTCAATACTTTGTAACATAACCTTTGTTGGCAATGACAGAGGTCAAACATTTCCTGTAAGTCTTCACCAGGTTGGCACACACTGTAGCTGGTATTTTGGCCCATTCCTCCATGCAGATCTCCTCTAGAGCAGTGATGTTTCGGGGCTGCCGCTGGGCAACATGGACTTTCAACTCCCTCCACACATTTTCTATGAGCATGGGGTCTGGAAACTGGCTAGGTCACTCCAGAACATTTATGCTAAAAATCATTCAGGTCTAAAGTCAGTAGAGAGCTCAGTGACAGTGCCCATAATAATAATAAAAAAGAACAATAGAGAGTATGTTCTTCCTAACAATCCATTCTGTAATCACAACCGTTGTAACTTTGATTGCCGGTAATCTGCGAAACACTTCTGCATCATTCACAAGTCTACATCATATCCCACTGTGTCATACATCTTACCCAAAATCAAACTGATGTCTTTAATAATGACAACTTCTCAAACCATATAGAAGACAATGAATTTGTAATTCAGGTGTGTGTTGTTATGGTACCTTGATTTCTGTTCCCTATAATTTCCTAACCTGCCCTATCAGTGTGTGTTTGAGTCAGTGTTGTTCAGGTCTGTTCAGGTGTAGCTTCATAAATTAAGCATTTGATTTCTAAACTGCATGTAACATATGGTGGTGTGTTCCAGTGATGGTGCTGGGCATTGCTGGTGACCATCTGTAGTGCTTCCTATTTTTTGCATTAGAGTTACTATGCCAGTCGGTTCTTCTGTGTATTTCTAATTTTATAGTTATTTAGTTATGCAGTACTGTGAAAAAGTCTTAAGCTACCATTAGATCAGACCAATGACCATATAGAATTATTTCTTATTTCTTATTAGAATACAACAAGAAAATACAGGAACTTTGTATGCAGTATTATAAAACTGAAAAAAAGCTAGAAAAACAGCTTCTATAGGCTACAGTGGCAAGTATTTAGTGTGACCTTCCTTTACACTTGAGCAACAGCAATATCTGGCAAGTTAACCCTTCTACAGTCTGAAGATGCTTGATCAGGATTGGTTTTTGTGGAAGGGTAGCAGCCAAGAAACCACTTTTTTAGTGGGGGAACAGGCTCACAAAGATTGGAATGAAGATCAGTGGAAAAGAGAAATATGGAGTGAAAAAGCCAAGTTTGAGATTTTTGGGTCCAATTGTCAGCAGTATGCTATATACATTCTACCATTGCTAAAACAACTAATATAATGGTGGCCTAAGACTTCTGAACAGTACTATATTCGTGTTAATTGGCTGAACCAGGCTGTTGCCTGAATATTACTGTTGGTCAGTGTGAGGCCCTGGATTATGGCATCTCCCATCAATTTAAAGCTGCTGATCCACTCTTCAACTGCTACAGGTAGAGACATGTATGCATTGCGAAAGAGGCTTAAAATCTGCGTTTACTTTTCAATGGTAATTACTCAATACCATGAAGTCATGTGTATGATCATGCCAAATCACCACAGATGATCTGAAAGAATAACAGCCAACTCTACTTACATATTATAATCTTTAATAAATGTACAACATGTTTTCACAAGCCGTACTAAAATACAATCAATTATTCATTCGGATTCAGTTATGTCTAGTACTTAGAAACTGCTGTAAGCAAAAAGGCAGCAACAAAGTGTCAATTAGAACTAGTATACATTACTAGAACTGCATTATTACAACTGGATATAATCAATGGGCCCAGTTATTTAGTGTACAGGGCAAACAGGAGTGGACCAAGAACTGATCCCAGAGGAACTCCTGTAGTAATCCTTTGCACTCAATGACCTGTAAGTATTCATTATCAGACTAACAAAGCAAGTCCTCAGTTTGATGTTAAGGCCACGTATAATAGTATATATCAAGAGCGTCAGCATATGTTAACTTTTAAATTAAAAGTAAGTACTAGTGTTGTAGCCAACACCAAGACCTGGGCACATTGAGATCAAGACTTAGTAGTCGAGTCCGAGTGAAGACCAAGACTGGGAGTGACCAAGACGAGACCAAGACTAGCTTATGATTTTTTTTTCCATCATACAACAATGTAGGGGATTCAGGGAGGTCCTGCTGATTCTGTTATGTTTTAATGCTCGATTTTAATTTCTTTAACCCAGATGGAATTCTTTCTTTATACAACATACACGGTGTCCGTTTAGTATTTGTGGCAAGCCACTAGAATGTTCAGTATAAGTATGTTAAATACACATGTAGTACATGTAATGTTTTCACACTGAATTTTTTTATACCAAACATGATGTAAACTTATTATATTATGGAAACGGTAAGGTTTAGTATACTTAAGTTAAGTGATATGTGCACACATACAGTGGGGCAAAGCCACTCCAGGACCTTGAAATGCTTTACAGAGCCACTCCTTCGTTGCCCGAGCGGTGTGATTGGAATCATTGTCATGCTGGAAGACCCAGCCACGTTCCATCTTCAATGCTTTCACTGATGGAAGGAAGTTTTGGCTTAAAAACTCAGAATACATGGCCCCGTTCATTCTTCCCTGAACACGGATCAGTCGTCCTGTCCCCTTTGCAGAAAAACAGCCCCAAAGCATGATGTTTCCACCCCCATGCTGCACAGTAGGTATGGTGTTCTTGGGATGCAACTCAGCATTCTTCTTCCTCCAAACACGACGAGTTGAGTTTTTACCAAAAAGTTCTATTTTGGTTTCATCTGACCACATGATATTCTCCCAATTCTCTTTTGGATCATCCATATGCTCTCTGACAAACTTCAGATGGGCCTGGACATGTACTGGCTTAAGCAGGGGGACACGCCTGGCACTGCAGGATCTGAGTCCCTCTCGGCATAGTGTGTTACTGATGGTGGCCTTTGTTACTTTGGTCCCAGCTCTCTGCAGGTCATTCATCAGGTCCCTCCGTGTAGTTCTGGGATTTTTGCTCACCTTTCTCATGATCATTTTGACCCCATGGGATGAGATCTTGTGTGGGGCCCCAGGTCGAGAGAGATTATCAATGGTCTTGTATGTCTTACAATTGCTCCCACAGTTGATTTATTCACACTAACCTGCTTGCCTATTGTAGGATTCACTCTTGTCCCAGCCTGGTGCAGGTCTACAATTTTCTTCCTGGTGTTTCCTTTGACAGCTCTTGGTGTTGGACATGGTTTGAGTTTGGATTCTGACTGTTTGAGGCTGTGGACAGGTGTCCTTTTATACAGATAACGAAGTCAAACAGGTGGCCATTAATACAGGTAAACAAGTGGATGACAGAAGAGCTTCTTAAAGAAGTTGTAAAGGTCTGTGAGAGCCAGAAATCTTGCTTGTTTGTGGGTGACCAAATACTTACTTTCTCACCATAAATTACAACTAAATTATTTAAAAATCTTACAATGTGATTTTCCTGGATTGTTTTTTTTTTCATTTTGTCCTCTCATAGTTTTTGAAGTGTACCTTATGATGAAAAAGTAGGAGAACTTGCACAATCAGTGGCTGACTTTTTTGCCCCACTGTATAATGGATAATATATTGAGTCCCCACCTTACCACAAAACCGAGACTGCTCAATGTATGGTCTCGAGAACTGAGACCAGATTCTAACAACATTAGTAAGTAACAAAACCAATTAAATGGGTAGGAGGGACATTACATCCTAAGTATTATTTTGAAAAGGAACTCTGCAGAAGGAAGAGAGACACGGGCCATTCTGACTGGTATGAAAGTCTCATTCCACCAGTGAGGAGTCAGGACACTGAAACACTGACAGCTGACTCAGTCTTCAAGAAGGACCTGAGCTGATGTGGCAGGCATGTAGTTCTCACAAAAGAACGTTAATGACCTTTTAAGCCCTGAAAGAACTCAGCAGGAACCCAGTGGAGTCTCAGTGAAGGAATAACCAGAAAGCAAAACATTGCAGCAATCTAGACTGAAAGTTAGAAGATCCTGTATGAAAATCAAGTCAAGTCAGTCAAGTCAGATTTATTTATATAGCGCTCTTTTTACAATGGAGCATTGTCTCAAAGCAACTTTACAAGTTTAGATTATCTCTAATACTACGTCCAATCTCAAATTGAGCAAGCCTAGGGGCGACAGTAGTGGGCAAGGAAAAACTCCCTAGTTCTAGGAAGAAAACCTTGGGAGGACCAAGACTCAAAAAGGGACCCAACCTCCTTGGGCGGCGTAGATGATAAATCTAAGAGCGAGACTACAGTCATGGAGTCCAAAGTTCGACATAAAATGTGAAAGTATGCACATCGACATTAAGTGGCCCAGGTATGATGATAAATCTAAGAGCGGACTACAGTCATGGAGTCATGGTAAATGAGTCAATAAAAATGTGAATTATGCAACAGTGGAGCTCCATCAGATGTAACATCATGTGTGGGGCCGGAACTGCCGGAAAAACACCCAGCTCGGAGAGAAAACAGAAAATGTAATTTAGTTATTGATTAAGAGCACAGTGGTTTATATTAAACAATCACTGATGCCATGTCAATCACTTGATGCCAAGTGTAGCATGAGACCCCCGGCAGAATTAGCTATAGCAGCATAGGTAGAAAAGCTAGAAAAGAGGAGAACTGGTAGGAAACACATCCAAGAGGGATCACATGAAGTACATTGGCAACCCCCACGAGCGGCAGAAGACAGCGACCCAACGTCTCTGATCACCATAAGACTCTTTGACTATGAACCCCCAGCTTTGCCCTATTCTAAGGCAAGGATGCACGAGTCAAGATCACGAGGACCGAAGCCTAGTTCAGCACAGACCGCCCACTCGACACTCCCGGCTAGCGGACAAGGCAGGCAGGCCAGACATGACTCCAGACTCCGCCCCAGCAACCCAAACCATGCAAACCTGGTCTAAATCTAGTCAAAAGCCTGCGTAAAATAAGTATGTCTTTAGCCTAGACTTACAAAAAAACTTTTGGAGGGTGTCTGAATCTCGAACTAGAGTGGGGAAGTTTTTATTCCATAGTTTGGGGGGCTATGTATGAGAAAAGCCTTTCCCCCTCGCTGTGACTTTTTTAAATTCTAGGAACTAAAAGAAGTCCTGCACCCTGCGAACGAAGTAGACGAGTTGGATTGGTAAAAACTCTAAGAGGGTCACTCAGATAATGTGGGGCCAGGCCATGTAGAACTTTATAAGTTATAAGAAGTATTTTGTAATCAATGCGGAATTTGACTGGTAACCAGTGCAGTGATGATAGAACAGGAAGTGATGAGTGATATGATCAAATTTTCTAGTTCGAGTTAGCAACTCGGGCAGCTGCATTCTGAACTAACTGAAGTTTATTTATAGATTTACTAGAGCATCCAGTAAGTAAGGCGTTTACAGTAATCCAACCTTGAGGTTATAAAACGCATGAACAAGTTTTTCGGCATCATTAAGAGAGAGGCATATTCTAAGTTTAGCGATATTACGTAATTGAAAGAAAGCAATTCGAGTGATGCTGCTAATTTTTGCATCAAAGGAGAGATCTGAATCAAATTGTGACCCCTAAGTTTTTTACAGACGGACTGGGCAATACTGGACAGCCATCTAGATTTAGGATAGATGTAGCTAACCTGTCTCTCACAGCCTTGGGTCCCACTAATAGCACCTCAGTTTTATCTGAGTTAAGTAAGAGAAAAAGATCTGAACAACTTCTCTGAACAACTTCTCTGGTCAGAAAAGGGATGTGATATGGTTAGAAAATTGAACTGTTGTCCAAAATCACACAAAGATTCTTTGCTTTGTGGGTGGAACGGGCAGCGACATGTCTATGTTGATTGAGAGATCCAGTGTTGAGAAGTTCTTTGCCAGGATTGAGTGATCTTTAGGACTGACATTTAGATAGTGCCATCCAGGAAGAGATGTCAGAAAGACAGTCAGATACCTCTTTTAGGTTGATATAGGAAATAAAGTATATCTGAGTATTAACTGCACAGGGAAATGAGAACCCATGGGATGTAAGCAATGGGCTCAGTTATTTGGGAATAGACCAAGAACCGATCCCTGAGGAACTCGTAGTAATCATTTGAGGTGATGCAAGTGACATGCTACCTGTAAGCATAAGAAGAACCAGATCCTCGATGCCCAAGCATGTTAGCATGAGTGCAGATGAAAAACTGATGAGTCACAGCAGAAGGATCCAGATGGATACGTACTGAAGGCATAGTGTTTGCCTTGGATATATCATTTACATTTACATCATTTAGCAGACGCCCTTATCCTGAGCAACTTACAGAAGTGCTTTGTATTTTTTTTAGTAGACATTACCTCATGCTAGTACAAATAAGCAACAGCCAAAAAATACAATCCAAAAATCCTGTTTGGATTTGATGCAAGTAAATCCACAAATATTGGATTATAGTGGTTGGTTTTATAAATATATATGAAGTTTTATTAATATTAATAGGTAAGTGCACTTTCAGCCTGAGAAAAAGTCCTGAGTGAAGAGGTGAGTCTTTAGTTGTTGTTTGAAGACAGAAAGAGACTGAGCCATTTGGACATTCAGTGGAAGTTCATTTCACTACCTAGGAGACACTACAGAGAAGAGTCTTGCTGCTCATGCTCCTGTTACATTGAGTGGTGGGACCAGTCAAGCCAAGTTGGTGTCTTGATGGGTACGAGGTACAGATTGGAGTTTGTTTAGACCCTTTAGGTAACAAGGTGCCAGTCCTGTTTTGGGTTGATAGGCAAGCATCAGGGTTTAAATCTAAAGTGGGCAGCAGCAGGGAGCCAGTGAAGAGAGCATAGCAGTGGGATGACATGAGAAAACTTGGGTAAGTTGAAAACCAGATGTGCTTCTGCATTCTGAATCAGTTGCATGGGTCAAAGTTGCATGGTACAAATGGGAAGACCAGCCAGAAGAGCACTGCAGTAGTCTAGTTTTGATATGACAAGGGACTGGAGGGGCACCTGGGTGGCTTCCCTGGAAAGAAAGGGTCAAGTATTCTTGATGTTGTAGAGGAGGTACCTCTACAACAATATGAGCAGATAAACTCTGCTGATTCTGAAGTGCTTTTTCATATTGTTGGCTATATGGTGCAAGGTTGCTGGCAATTGCCTGGAGAAGTGTGGATGGATCCAGTGAGCAGATTGTCAGACAAGGTGTGGTCATTAATGTCACCAGTTCATCCTCAGTAAGCAGTTAGAGTGTTAAGAAAGTCAAGAGATTAACAGTTTTCTTCAGTTTGGCTTGATTAAAGAAGGATGACTGAATGTTGGTCACCTTGCAAAACAGGTCATACAATCTTTAGCTGTAAGGGAGGATAGAAGGTAGGTGGGCTGTAGAAGGAAGGCTGAGTAAGGAAGGGAAGGTTGAGAACATTTCCTTAGATTTGATTGTGTTGTCAAAGATAGATGGTTTGACTGCACAGCCAGAAGTAAAAAAGCCTGGTCTGTTGGTGAGATGTTTTTCCTCCATTTTCTTTCAACTTTGAGAAGTGCTGATCTCTTAGACTGCAGTGTCAGTTAGCCAAGGACTGGATGACACTTGTTTTAGTTGACATGAAACTAGAGGAAAGAGCGATTCCAGAGCCTTGCAAAGGGTCTCAGTGGCAGCATCAGCAGGAAATGCCGAGGAGTCTAAAAACTGCAAAGACGAGATGGATCCAGGAAAGCAACGAATGAGTTTTGGAGTTTCTTCTGATCGTGACTGTAGTAGAGGGAGTGAAAATGGTGTTAAGAAGTAGGAGGAAAGTCCCAAAAAACGAACTGAAATGTGAACAGGAGGTACTGTGAGATTGGATGTGGTGGAGTTCTTTGTAAAGACATCATCAAATGCTCTGTGAGTCGGTGACAATGCCGTATAAGTCTGCCTAAAAATAAAAGTTCATCGGAAGCATCAGGCTGGTCATTAACAGCTTCATCTTTAAATCAAACGTTATCAAAGGCAACAGATTTCAGAGTCAGGTGTTTTCAATCAATGGGATGGCAATCAGGTCAAGTCAAGTCAAGTCAGATTTATTTATATAGCGCTTTTTACAATGGAGCATTGTCTCAAAGCAACTTTACAAGTTTAGATTATTTCCTAATAACTACGTCCAATCCCAAATTGAGCAAGCCTGGGGCGACAGTGGCAAGGAAAACTCCCTAGTTCTAGGAAGAAACCTTGGGAGGCCAAGACTCAAAAAGGGACCCAACCTCCCTTGGGCGGCGTAGATGATAAAATCTAAGAGGCGAACTAAAGTCATGGAGTAGTCAAAGTTCAATAGAATGTGAAGTTTGCACATCGACATTAAGTGGCTCGGGTATGATGGGGCTGAGCTGATGAAGTGGAGCTCTAGCAGATGAACATCATTGTGTGGGGCTGGAACTGCCGAACACAGCTCGGAGAGGAAAACAGAAAAATGTAATTAGTTATTGATTAAGAGCAACAGTGTCTATTAACAATCACTGATGCCATGTCAATCACTGATGCCAAGTGTAAGCATGAGACCCCGGCAGCATTAGCTATAGCAGCATAGCTAAGAAAGAGGAGAACTGGTAGGAAACACAGCCAAGAGGGATCACATGAGACATTGGCAACCCCACGGGAGGGCATAAGACAGGCAACCCAACGTCTCTGATCACCATAAGACTCTTTGACTAAATGAACCCCCCGCTCTGCCCCTTATTCCTAAGGCAAGGATGCACGAGTCAAGATCAAGAGGACCGAAGCCCCAGTTCAGCCAGACCGCCCACTCGACACTCCCGGCTAGCGGACAAGGCAGGCAGGCCAGACATGACTCCAGAACTCTGGCCCCAGTGACCCAAACCATTGCATCCTGGTCTAAATATAGCCAAAAGCCTGTGTAAAATAAGTATGTCTTTAGCCTAGACTTAAAACGTTGCAGAGTGTCCTGAATCTCGAACGAAAGTGGGAAGTTTATTCCATAGTTGGGGGGCCATGTATGAGAAAGCCTTTCTCCTGGCTTGTGACTTTTTTTTAATTCTAGGGAACTAAAAGAAGTCCTGCACCCTGCGAACGAAGTAGACGAGTTGGATTGTAAAACTCTAAGAGTTTCACTCAGATAATGTGGGGCCAGGCCATGTAGAGCTTTATAAGTTGAAAGAAGTAATTTTGGGAAGTATTTTTGTAGATCAATGCGGGAATTTGAACTGGTAACCAGTGTAGTGATGATAGAACAGGAGTGATTATGATCAAAAAGTTTTCTAGTTCGAGTTAGCACTCGGGCAGCTGCGTTTTTGAACTAACTGAAGTTTATTTATAGATTTACTAGAGCATCCAGTAAGTAAGGCATTACAGTAATCCAACCTTGAGGTTATAAAACGCAATGAACAAGTTTTTCTGCATCATTAAAGAGAGGAATATTTCTAAGTTTATTAGCGATATTACGTAATTGAAAGAAAGCAATTCGAGTGATGCTGCTAATTGTGCGCTTCAAAAGGAGAGATTCTGAATCAAATGTGACCCCTAAGTTTTTTACAGACGGACTGGGCAATACTGGACAGCCATCTAGATTTAGGATTAGATGTAGCAACCTGTCTCTCACAGCCTTGGGTCCCACTAATAGAACCTCAGTTTTATCTGAGTTAAGTAAGAGAAAATTAAATACACTCCCATCTTTTATTTCCTTTACACAGTCCCTCGATTTTGTTCGGATTGTAAGGCTGTCATTAGGTTTGGCTGATATGTACAGCTGTGTATCATCTGCATAGCAGTGGAAACTAATGCCATGTTTACGAATAACTGAGCCTTAGTGGCAGCATGTACAGAGAGAATAAAAGCGGGCCAAGCAACTGACCCCTGAGGCACGCCCATACTTCACTTTTAGAAGCTTAGACCTTAGATTATTTATATGAACAAAACTGGTACCCGGTCAGTTAAGTAGATTTAAAACCAACAAAGTAAGTAATACTTGTTTGAGTAGACGTTTGTAGGAATTGGATCTAATTAAACATGATGATGACTTAGACGAGCTGACAGCCAGCGGGATAGTTCAGTATTCAGTAATTGGGGTGGGTTGGGTAAAAGATTCTAGTCTGATTTACAGCTAATCAAACAGATGTCTTCACTAGTGCTACATCTGGAATGTTGCTTAATAGTTTGGTGATGTGATGAGCATCGAGTTTTATGCCTAATGCTTTCTATCTTATCATTAAGGAAAGTCATGATATAATTACTGTTAAAATTACAGAACGGGAGAGTCACTTTCTGTTGGGTTTTTTGTTAATTTGGAGACTGTATTAAAGAGAAATCTTGGATTATTCTTATTTTTCTCTATGATTGAGGAGAAGTATGCAGCTTTAGCTTTAGTGAGGGCATTCTTATACTCATGGCATGCTGTCCCTCCAAGAAATCTCAAACACCTACAATTTACTATGTCTCCACTTGCGCTCTAGATGCCGTGTTCTTTGCTTTAAGGTACGGATGTGGTCATTATACCATGGTGCTAGCCTTTTTTCCCTAATGCGTTTGACCCTTGCAGGAGCAATCGTGTCCAGGGTTGAGCGAAGCACACATTCTAATTGGTCATTTACACACTCAAGATGATTGATCTCCGTAGGTGTATTAAATTTCAAGTCTGGTAGGTTTTTAATAAACGCAGCTGGAGTAGCAGATGTGATAGTGCGCTTGGTGTGATAATGAGGCAGAAGGATTTTATTTATTATACATAGCTCAGATACTAAAAGATAGTAATCTGAAATCAAATCACTTTGCGGGAAAACATCAAGGTTATCTATATTGATACCAAATGTTAATATTAGATCTAAAGTATGATTACAGCGGTGGGTTGGTCCCATCACATTCTGAGTGATACCCATGGATTCTAAGATGGATTCGAGAGCAATTCTAAGTGGATCCTGCTCATTGTCAAAGTGAATATTGAAATCACCTTGAATGAAAGCCTTATCTGTTGACAGTAGTAAGCAGGAAAGAAAGTTAGCAAATTCCTGACGAAATTCTGAATAGGGACCAGGAGGATGGTAAATAGTGATAAGCTGAAAAGAGTGTGGTTTTGACTTCCATAACGATTGATCAGTCACATTAAGAATCAGTATTTCAAAAGAATTAGCCTTGTAATGGGATTTAGTTGTAACACTTAGCTCTTTGTCAAAAATTGTGGCTATGCCTCCCCCCCGACCATTAGGACGAGGGCGACTAGCATGACTGTATCCAGGATGTGAGGCTTCATTTAAGGCTAAATATTCATCAGGTCTAATCCAAGTCTCAGTGAGACAGAGAGCGTGTAAGCGTTTATCAGTGATTATTTCATTTACAATCACTGCTTTGTTTGTAAGTGATCTAATGTTAAGTAATCCTAGCTTTAGTCTAATGTTGTTATTTCTTTGGCAGCTATCTGTGTGTTTATACTATGAGGTTATTAAAACAGACTTTTTGAGAGAGTTTACGTTTAGGGCAGATGCGGGTAACAGAACCAGTTTCAGGTGTGTGAATGAGCACCCTGTTTTATTAAAAAACAGGCATTTATCAAAGTCTGTTCTTCACAACACGTTTGTGTGGAAGTGTATCATGGCACGAGCAAAGGAGATTTCTGAGGACCTCAGAAAAAGAGTTGTTGATGCTCATCAGGCTTGAAAAAGGTTACAAAACCATCTCTAAAGAGTTTGGACTCCACCAATCCACAGTCAGACTGATTGTGTACAAATGGAGGAAATTCAAGACCATTGCTACCCTCCCCAGGAGTGATCGACCAACAAAGATCACTCCAAGAGCAAGGCGTGTAATAGTTGGCGAGGTCACAAAGGACCCCAGGGTAACTTCTAAGCAACTGGTTAATATCAGTGTTCATGAGTCCACCATCAGAAGAACACTGAACAACAATGGTGTGCATGGCAGGGTTGCAAGGAGAAAACCACTGCTCTCTAAAAAGAACATTGCTGCTCGTCTGCAGTTTGCTAAAGATCACATGGACAAGCCAGAAGGCTACTAGAAGAATGTTTTGTGGAAGGATGAGACCAAAATAAAACTTTTATGTTTAAAAGAAAAGCGTTGTGATTGGGAAAAAAGAAAACACTGCATTCCAGCATTAGAACCTTATCCCATCTGTGAAACATGGTGGTGGTAGTATCATGGTTTGGGCCTGTTTTGCTGCATCTGGGCCAGGACGACTTGGCATCCTTGATGAAACAATGAATTCTGAATTATATCACAGAATTCTAAAGGAAAAGGTCAGGACATCTGTCCATGAACTGAATCTCAAGAGAAAGTTGGTCATGCAGCAAGACAACAACCCTAAGCACACAAGTCGTTCTATCAAAGAATGGCTAAAAAAGAATAAAGTTCATGTTTTGGAATGAAGCGAGCAGTTAATGTGAGAAAACCCAGTAACATCCAAGAGCTGAAGCTGTTCTGTATGGAGGAATGGGCTAAAATTCCTCCAAGCCGGTGTGCAGGACTGATCAACAGTTACAGGAAATGTTTACCTGCAGTTATTGCTGCACGGGGAGGGGGGGGGGGGTTACACCAGATACTGAAAGCAAAGGTTCACATACTTTTGCCACTCACTAATATGTAATATTGGATCATTTTCCTCAATTAATAAATGTCCAAGTTTAATATTTTTGTCTCATTTGTTTAGCTGGGTTCTTTTTATCTACTTTTAGGACTTGTGTGAAAATCTTATGATGTTTTAGGTCATATTTATGCAGAAATATAGAAAATTCTAAAGGGTTCACAAACTTTCAAGCACCACTGTATAATTCATTTCGGCAGTCTTTTACTTGTGTAATTTTAATGTTGCTGCTTTGTTATGGCTGGCGCCGTTGCTAGGTTACATGTGTATGTGCAATACTGCCACTTCTAGAATGTCTCGCAGCCAGAGTGAGGGGTCAGTACTAACTGTGGTATAATGAGCCTTGTCATGTGCTAACAATACTGTACCCACTGTGATTGCTCAGTTAAGAAGTGAAACTAATTTTAGATTAGCTGTTAACCTAGCAATAAAATTGCTAGAATCAAAGCAAAAGCAGGCACAGCAACACAACACTTCTAGCAGAACGTAACTTAGAATAAAACCAAAACAGGATATAAATATACTTATTAAACTCTTTGAACTGTGTACCAGTGTCCAACAAAACTGAAATGCATGGACTACATGACAGACACTGCTAGTGTATCAGTGTCAGGCTAGTGTAATTACCTTTTCTTGGTAGGGTGTGTGTTTAGTCAGCACAGAGTTGAGCAAGGGCATTACTGGCAAGTGTGATACACATGACATTCCCCATGGGACAGTAGAGCACCATTTTAGATCAGGTATCTTGTTTCCTGGAGGAATGCCACTAGACTGTGGAAAAGCCTCTATTTATACCAAGTGGTCGAATTTAGCAGCTAACCTTTGCCAGCTGATTATTTTAATAATAGAATAGGCTTTTATTTGGCCTCCGAACTGAATGTCTAAAAAGAGTTTCAAGGCAGACATCAGTACCTTAGTCTGCAGTGGCATGCAGAGACATTACTAGCATGTCATCCTTGGGGTGGCAAATGCAAGTAGGGCTTTTATTTCCTAAATAGGGTATGCAAACAAGGGCGTAGTTTACTCTTTAGAAGGGGGCAAAAGGAATACAGTTACAGCAGTTTTTAGGGGGGTGGCTCAGTGGGTAGCACTGTCGCCTCAGTGAGAAAGGGTTCGGTCCCTGGTGGCGTGTGGAGTTTGCATGTCCTCCCCATGTCTGTGTGGGTTTACGCTGGGTACGCCAGTTTCCTCCCACAGTCCAAAGACATGTTTTATGGCTAACTGATTACATTAAAGTGGCCCTAGTGTATGAGTGTATGTGCCCTATGATGGCTTGGCGCCCTGTCTAGGGTTGTTTCTTTCTTGCGCTCGCTATGTTGCCGGCTAGGCACCAGCTCTCCCGCGGCCCAGTAAAGGATTAAGAGGTGAATGAATTCAAAGAAAAAATTTTTTTAAATGTAGACTGTATGATGAACTGGAGAGGAATTGAGAAACACAGACCCTGAAAAAACATACAAAAACTACTCTGACACTATACAAGACTACTAAAAGGGCTTAGAAGTGAAAACATGAACAAGAATCAAAAGCATTAAGATTTTTAAATTTGAATTCTGAGACAGGTTTTTGCAGTTCACTTCACCATGCTGGTACCTCATGTATTAAGAAGTGTCGAGGTCAGGCTGCAATGTAGAGGAGAAGCATTAATTAAACACATCCATATCATCAAAATGGCCATATGAAACCTACACAAAACTATGAGCACAAAAACAATGGCAATAATGGTGATTTTTCAATTTTCATTGGATATGCAGATGATTCCTTTTGGTAGACATGCCCCTGGTGAAACAAAGAACTAGGATGGAGTAAGGAGATAAAAAAATGTTAGAAGAAATCATGTCTACACAAAACTACTGCTTATCACTGGGGGCAATGAATTAATGAAGCAGGTTGCTGATCGAAATGGACGTTGACCGGACATTACCATAGTCACAGACCTCGTTATCTGTATAAAAGACACCTGTCCACAGCCTCAAACAGTCAGACTCCAGACTCAACCATGGCCAAGACCAACAAGCTGTTGAAGCTGTGGAAGACATACTGTTAGGAAGTCATACCGGGTATGGACGCTAGGTAGTAGCTACGCTCTCCATTCCTGGTATGACTCCTGACAGCCGCTTTGGTTGAGCTGTCAGTCAGTAGACAGCTCAATCAAAGCAAATGATCCTCAGCAGCTGCCTTTGGCTATTTAAGAGCCTCGCCGCTGGCAGTAGCTGCCGGATCATTTCTTTCCAAACTCACCGCTTATGCCGCCTGATCTCCGCTACGGCGTATTTGTAGCTATCGTTGTTGGCCGCCTTAAAGCGTGTTCACCGAGACCACATCCGTCTCACCCTCCCCGCTCTCTACAGAGCGCCGCTGTTCCGCCTTTCGTTTCATTTCTTTTGTTTGTTTTATTTGAGAGGGACAACGGAACAATCTGCGCTCGCGAAGGAACGTACGATTTCGTAGCGCAGCGAAGCGTGAGGTAAATCTTTGTAGGGCCGTAGGTAGATTAGGGAAAGCCTTTTTATACGTTTGGTTTATTTCCTTTTCGTTGAACCTCAGTGGTCTGGTGGTGCGATCGGTTCATCTACTAATCACCGACGCAGTCTACCTGGGTTCGTTCAACAGCCACTGAGGTGGCTTTCTTTATTTAGTTTCTTAGTTATTCGTACTTTATTGTTCTTTGCTTCATTTCTTTATGTCATTTCAGTTCAATAAAACCATCTGGAGCTAACTGCGTTTGGGTCCCATCTCCTTATTTAATTTTGACGGTTCCCATCGTTCTTATATGGCGAGCCGTAACACATACAAGACCATTGGTAATCTCCCTCGATCGGGGGCCCCACGCAAGATCTCATCCCGTGGGGTCAAAATGATCATGAGAACTGTGAGAAAAAATCCCAGAACTACACAGAGGGACCTGATGAATGACCTGCAGAGAGCTGGGAACAAAGTAACAAAGGCTACCATCAGTAACACACTACGCCGAAAGGGACTCAGATCTTGCAGTGCCAGACGTGTCCCTCTGCTTAAGCCAGTACATGTCCAGGCCCGTCTGAAGTTTGCCAGAGAGCATATGGATAATCCAGAAGAGGATTGGGAGAATATCATGTGGTCAGTTGAAACCAAAATGAAACTTTTGGGGTAAAATCTCAACTCGTCGTGTTTGGAGGAAGAAAAATTCTAAGTTGCACCATACCTACTGTGAAGCATGGGGGTGGAAACATCATGCTTTGGGGCTGTTTTTCTGCAAAGGGGATAGGACGACTGATCCGTGTTCAGGGAAGAATGAACGGGGCCATGTATCATGAGATTTTAAGCCAAAACCTCCTTCTATCAGTGAGAGCATTGAAGATGGAACATGGCTGGGTCTTCCAGCATGACAATGATCCCAAACACACCGCTCGGGCAACAAAGGAGTGGTTCCATAAAAAGCATTTTAAGGTCCTGGAGTGGCCTAGCCAGTCTCCAGATCTCAGCCCCATAGAAAATTTGTGGAGGGAGTTGAAAGTCCGTGTTGCCCCAAAACATCTCTGCTCTAAACTAGATCTGCTTGGAGGAATGGGCCAAAATACCAGCTACAGTTTGTGCAAACCTGGTGAAGACTTACAGGAAACGTTTGACCTCTGTCATTGCCAACAAAGGTTATGTTACAAAGTATTGAGTTGAACAAAATTTATTGACCAAATACTTATTTTCCACCATAATTTACAATTAAATTCTTTAAAAATCTTACAATGTGATTCCCTGGAAATCCCTTTTTTTTCTCATTTTGTCTCTCATAGATGAAGTGTACCTGTGATGAAAAATACAGACCTCTCTCATCTTTCTAAGTAGAAGAACTTGCACAATCAGTGGCTGACTCAATACTTTTTTGCCCCACTGTAAATATAAAGTGTATTGTCACCAGAAAACTGCAAATGTAAATGCGTCAGAGATGCTGCTTTTGTAATTTCTAGAAATTCACAATAATTATAGAAAATACAGTAAAGCACAGTTAGGAACCTGTTAGGTTAAAATCGTAACACTTAAGAGGATAGCATGATGATCCTGATACTTTTGTTTGAAGGAAGCCAAAAATGCACTGATGGACAGTATTACGAACAACATGGAAGATCAGCCAGATGAATCAGAGACTCAGCGAGTGAATGTGAACCAGTTCATGTAGTTTTAGGTTAGAGACAATAAATATACAGGTAGTGGGTGGAAACAAACTAGTACTACTTACAATAAGACTGACACATGAACACCATTATCATACCATACCATACCATGTACCATACTGCTTGGTACAAATAAGTAGCGGACAGTCAACCACACAAACACGAGTAACTTATGCAAAAAAATTGCAAAAGTTTCTAAACACGTCAACCGAGTGCCAACAGCCTCTAGTCCAAACGTGAGCAAGCAAGCAAGCACATGCAAAGGAGACAAAAGGAGGCATCAACCCTTCAAGAACAAGGTCCTCCCTCTTAATTTTATATAGATAAAAAAAAATGTAGTCACTGAACAGTTCAAACACTAGTTTGAAGCAGTTATCAGTAATTAGGCTCCAAACAAGAACTTGTGGCCCCTGATACATTAATACAACAATATTTAAAAGTTGGAATATTTTTCTTCTGAGACTAAGCAGGAGCTTGTTGTGGTAACAAGTTCGTGTCAACAGGCTTTTTTTTGTTGATTTTGGATTTTTTTGGCTTGAAAATTGTTTTCCGAAAGGGTTGCCGACGGCAAAGTAGTTGCGAAACTCCTTTTGAGAGCCTAACATTCTCGGAATTCATGTGAACCCTGTTTGTTGGGGTTCACTTTTTTTGAAGTATTGTATTTTTTTGTGTCCCTCTGACTGTCACATGAGCCTGAGCAAGTCAGAGGTCATTGTGCTGTTTTGAGCCTGCATTTGGGAACAATGGTTACTTTTCATACTTCGTGCCCACGCTTTGTGTTTATTTGAATCTCATTTGAAATTGGCTTTGAGACACAATTGAGACTTTTGCTTTGGCTCACAACTGTTTGATACTTGTGATGCTGGTATTGACCCCTGACCATTCTTACCCCAACTATTGCTTTCACTGTGGATTTCTGATGCTGGCTTTTGTAGTACTCAAGTAAACAAGCGGTCTTGGTCTTGTCTTGGTCTCGTGGTAAAATTGTTGGACTTGGAAATTGTTGAGACCAGCCGAGTCCAATGTGTCTGTCTGAGGTAGCATAAACTTTTTCATCATTATTGAATATCAGTAATACATTTAGCAATTAAATCAGCTCCCATTCCCTTTCGTTTGCCACATACCCAAAATCTGGAATTATTATCATTATGTTTTTGCATTTAATAATAAAATGGAGAGAATGGATGTTTCTATATTCAGTGGACTTTATGTGGTGGGTCTGATTAAGTTTGAGAGAAGAAGGGAAACAGAATCTTCACCATCATTTGCTTCCCAAAGTTACATTGCCTTAGTTTGATTATAATATAATAATAATAATTTATGCTATATATTTCTATAATTTACTGCTATATTTACAAAGCTATGGTGAAGTATAATATTATTTATTAATAATTATATTATATAATATGAAGTGAATTAAAGCTAATTAAATATTTTCCGTTTTCTTCTTTTATTCTTATATGATGAAAAAATCTTAATATGGTCTCAGTCTCAGCCACTCTTGGTCTCGGGCTTGACTAGGACTCAACTCTAGCAGTCTTGACTATAACACTGCTGGTTTTACATGTTTTTTGGTGTTGTGTGTGGTGACAGACATTTTTGGTGTACTTTCCCTTTCCTTTTATCCCTGTTCTCTCAAATCACATGCTACATAGTGGTGTAGTCGAGATCAAGACTTTTAATTGTCGAGAACAAGTCAAGACCAGAACTAGAAGTGACCAAGACCGAGAAGAGACCGAGACCAGATTAAGATTTTTTTCATCATACAAGAATGAAAAGTAGAAAATGAAAAAAAAAAAATTCATTAGTGCATTCATTATCATTCACATGTACACGATTTCACAATTTTTATGTAAAATATAACATTGAATAACATATCGCCTAAAATTATTATTAATTATCATTATATTATAGTCTTAGTCAAACTAAAGCAATGTAACTTTTGGACTCAAATGATGGTGACGATTCTGTTTCCATTCTCTCAAACTTAATCAGAACCACCACAGAAAATCCAATGACTAGAGAAACATCCATTCTATCCATTTTTTATTATTTAATAAGAAAACGTAACAATAATATTAATAATAATAATAATAATAATAATAATAATATTTCCAGATTTTGCAGACATGGTAAAGTAAAGCAAGTGGGTGAAAATGCAAATGCACACTTCAAAATAAAACGTGTTCATTGGTGGGATACTGAACGAGAAGAAGTGAAATTGAGTGCATGTTTTATTTAGGCATGTAGAGAAAGGACTTAATGATTCTGTTTGAATGGATTGTTGCTATACAATCTATATGATCGAAAATAAAGTTCCGTTTATAAGTAAAGTTACCTCAGACAGACGCATTCAACCCTGAGACGAGACCAAATCCAAATGAGTTCAAGACTGGGATGAGACAGAGACCAGACTTGAGTACTATAACACTACTACACACAGAAAAGAAGTTAAAGATAAGTTAAGATAATCCTCATTAGCCCCACAATGAGGAAAGTTACAGATTCCAGCACCAAAGAGATAGGAGGGCACACAGTAAAAAGTGTACAGAATAAGAAAAGAATTCCACTGTGTGCATGTATGAACAGAATAAAAAAAGTAGTAGACTAATGTGCTAATTTGGCACGATATAGTGACGTACTGTTGCTATTACAATCAGTGATATATTGTGTATAGTGGTATGGAAATAAAACTTGATTTTTCATATTGACATGACCACCACATTTATCCAGAGGAGACGGAAAAAGCGAACTCTGTCTCCTTCAGCATTAACTGACGCGACATTACAAGACTCTATATCCTTGCCTAACTGGCAGTAAATGAAATCTGTAGTAGGCTTGGATGAAATTTACATTTCACAGTGGATACAAGTAATGATTATATCAGTTTTTTTTTAAGCTTGCTTGCTCCAGTAGAGTTTGGACCATGACCCTGAATTGGATTACAACTGTCTCCATACAGGCCAGCGTACATTCATTCCTCTAGCAGCAGTTTGGATTATGTCAGAGGTGAAGTCTTCTCAGATGTTGACTCGGTCGCAGCAATGGAAATCCAACCATGAGGAGCCCTTTCCCAGCAAGCAAGGGGACAACCAATCATGTCCCAGGAAACCCCTAGCCAGTACAGAGCAGCACAGCCAAACCAGCTTCTCCACCCAGGGACAGAACTGGAAGAGTGAGCACAAGATGCAGACAGCGACATCTGGAAAGAGAAGAGACCTCTCCCACGATGATCTGCTCTTTCTGCTCAGCATGTTAGAGGGAGAACTGCAGGTACCGATGAAGGGATCGCAATCAAAATTAAATCTAAATCTGAAAGTTAAGGTGAAAACACAATGCAATATAAGAACTGCAAAACCTAGGGTGACAGTGGCGAGGAAAAACTCGTGTTTATGTTATAAATAAGAAACCTTATGAGGACCAAGACTTAAAAAGGGACCCAACCTCTTTGGGTGGCTTAGATGATAAAAGTAAGAATTAAACTAATTTATCTAGTCAATTTATCTACTTTTAGGACTTGTGTAAAAATCTGATGATGTTTTAAGTCATATTTATGCAGAAATATAGAAAATTCTAAAGGGTTCACAAACTTTCAAGCACCAATGTGTGGTAAAGCTGGGGTTTTTCTATTTAGAAGAATGTCTTGATGCATGCTCAATGATCCAGGTAAGAAAATCCCAGAAGTTGAATCTGTTCATCTGGACATAGATTTTGTTGGAGAAACGTTTCGTCACTCATCTAAGTGACTTCTTCAGTCTCAGCAGTTGGAAAACTTCCCAAATCTTATATACAGCACCTTTGCATAACGACTGGTACCACCACCATTGCATAACAATGGGACCAGTGATCAGTTTAATATGCAGATTGACATAGCCATTAAGGACAATGGCCACGCGTGCCATTCACACAAGATTGGGGAAGGGCTGCGATGGCTCCGTTGTAAGACGGTGAGAGGTGTACTCTGAGGCCCCCTCCGCGGTTCAAGGATGGACGTTCCCTTTTTACAAAAATGGCTTCTTTTACTCGCGTTCAAACCATCGTTCCTCCCTATCAAGGATCTGCACGTCTTCATCCTTGAAAGAGTGGCCACTGGCCTGTAGGTGGGTGTAACCCGCAGAGTCCTGACCTGATGAGGTAGCTCTTCTATGTTGTGCCATCCGTTTCGCCAGTGGCTGTTTGGTTTCCCCGATGTACAATTCCTGGAAATGCTCCCGGCACTTAACAGCGTACACTACATTACTCTGTTTGTGCTGGGGGACCCGATCCTTGGGGTGGACCAGTTTCTGGCGTAGCGTGAAAGCCACTGAGACGGGGTGTTTGGCAAATATGCGTCTCGATTGTTCCGATGTCCCTGCCACATATGGAATCACCACTGGTTTACGCTTAGACTGCGGTTGTTGTTCTCCTCTCGACGATCTGCTGGAGCTCTGTTTGGGCGTCTTACCGGCTTTGACAAAGGCCCAGTTCGGATAACCACATTTGCCCAGGGCATGCTTAATGTGACATTTCTCTCCTTCCTTGGCCGCTGTGTCAGTGGGGACGCTGTCTGCTCGGTGGTACAGTGTCCTGATGACTCCTAGTTTGTGCTCCAGTGGATGATGAGAGTCAAACCTTAAGTGTCAAGTCAAGTCAAGTCAGATTTATTTATATAGCGCTTTTTACAATGGAGCATTGTCTCAAAGCAACTTTACAGGTTTAGATTATCTCCTAATAACTACGTCCAATCTCAAATTGAGCAAGCCTAGGGCGACAGTGGCAAGGAAAAACTCCCTAGTTCTAGGAAGAAACCTTGGGAGGACCAAAGACTCAAAAAGGGACCCCAACCTCCTTGGGCGGCGTAGATGATAAATCTAAGAGCGAACTAAAGTCATGGAGTCAAAGTTTGAATAGAATGTGAAGTATGCACATCGACATTAAGTGGCCGGGGTATGATGATAAATCTAAGAGCGAAACTAAAGTCATGGAGTCATGGTCGAATAAAATGTGAATTATGCACAGTGGAGCTCCATCAGATGTACATCATGTGTAGGGCCGGAACTGCCGGAACACATCTCGGAGAGAAAACAGAAAATGTAATTAGTTATTGATTAAGAGCACAGTGTCTATTAACAATCACTGATGCCATGTCAATCACTGATGCCAAGTGTAGCATGAGACCCCGGCAGCATTAGCTATAGCAGCATAGCTAGAAAGCTAGAAAGAGGAGAACTGGTAGGAAACACAGCCCAAGAGGGATCACATGAGACATTGGCAACCCCACGAGCGGCAGAAGACAGCAACCCAACGTCTCTGATCACCATAAGACTCTTTGAATATGAACCCCCAGCTCTGCCCTTATTCTAAGGCAAGGATGCATGAGTCAAGATCACGAGGACCGAAGCCTAGTTCAGCCAGACCGCCCACTCGACACTCCCGGCTAGCGGACAAGGCAGGCAGGCCAGGACATGACTCCAGACTCCGGCCCCAGCAACCCAAACCATGCATCCTGGTCTAAATCTAGTCAAAAGCCTGCGTAAATAGGTATGTCTTTAGCCTAGACTTAAAACTTTGGAGGGTGTCTGAATTTCGAAGTGCTGATCCGTATGTGTTGGCTTACGGTAAACATCGACTTTCACATCTCCCAATCACAACCTCACAATCCAAGAAGGCTAACCTGCCGCTCTTCACATCCTCCCTGGTGAACTTAATGAGTTTTTTCCACTGAGTTGATGTGGTCGGTGAAATGTGGCACTTCCTGAGATTTAATTTTAACCCAGGTGCTATCCACATATCTGAAACCAATGGCTGGGTGGTGTTCCTGAATAGGATATTAGTGCCTTCTTTTCCACTTCTTCCATATAGAGGTTGGCCACGATAGGTGAAACTGGGGAGCCCATGGCGCACCCATGTTTCTGCCTATAGTACTGCTCTCTGTATGTGAAATAGGTGGATTGAAGACACAGCTCCAGAAGCAAACACACCTGGTCCGAGTTAAGGGTGGTCCTATTGCTGAGAGTGGGGTCATCCCGTAGTTTCACTTGGACTACCTCTACTGTCTCAGCAACTGGAACGCACGTGAAGAGAGATGTGACATCAAACGAGATTGATGTCATTCTTCCAGAACACCATGGATTTCGTGGATAAGGTGAGGGATGCCATTGTTTCATCCGTCTCCATAATGACATCCCTCACCTTATCCACGAAATCCATGGTGTTCTGGAAGTGACGATCCGTGCTGCCTACCAACGGGTTGAGGATCGATGCCAGAAACTTGGCGATGTTGTAGGTCACTGAGTTGATCATACACACAAAGGGCCGCAATGGCACATCCTGTTTATGTATCTTAGGTAAACCATACAGACTAGGTGTAGCCTCCCCTGGGTATAATCTGTGGTACAGAGGCCGGTCAATAGCATTGTCCTGTTCTAAAAGCTTCAGACAATCTATCACCTTCTTGTACCTGCTACCAGGATCTCGTTTCAGGGGCTCATAAGTGATAGTGTCTCTAAGGAGAGTCATAACTTTCTCATGATAGTCTGTCTGGTTTAATAAAACAGTGCACCTGCCTTTGTCCGCTGGAAGGATGATGATGTCATTATCCTTACTGAGAGTCGTGAGTGCATTCCTTTCCTCTCTGCTGATGTTGGACGGCAGTGGCTTTGCATTGCTAAGGCAGGCTGAAACTTTCATTCGCAGTTGTTCTGCTTCCATGTCCGCGATATTTAGAAGAATGTTTAACATGGAAATCACGTTTTTATTACCATTTATCCTGTTGGCAGTAGAGAGTGTTTATGACAAGGTTTGGAGAAGTTTTGGTTTTGCTTAGTCATTGGTGGGAGAATCTGGACTGATAACCTCAACAGTATTCATAAACTAATCCCTGCTGAACATGTGCATTGCCATTATAGGCCAGAGATGAAGTAATCACAGTGCTGAGAGCAGATAAAATTGACCTGTCACTACTGGAAAGTCAGTACGGATTTGTGACTCCTCAGAAAGTCCTGCAGGCCCTGCAGAGAGATGCCATACAGGGAAAAGGCTGCGGTTGGCAGGAAGACATCTACGAGAAGCCCATAGCAGAGGTCAGTGTCTGAAGAGACAAGAATAAGCACTTCAGACTGGAGATTTTCTTGTTCTCAATTCTGTGCACGGTGTTTGCTTGTGTTTGCTAGTTGGACAGGCTAGTGGAGAAGCAAAGAGAGGCGTACCGGCAGATGCTGGAACAAGTGCTGCTTGTTGAGCAAGCGCACAAACAGGCACTGTACAGGCTGGAGGACGAGAAGCGCAACCACAGCGAGTACATGAAGAAAAGCGACGAGTTCACCAGCCTTCTGGAGCAGGAAAGAGAAAGGTCAGTGTGACGTCTAATCAAAATAGCCATTTATATCAATCTGGCTCTGCTTTGCTGTAGACACGAGTGGATAGAAGTAGCGATAAATTACTAGTGAAGCTGGTCAGAACTGATGGCCATGAGTGCATTCACATCACACCTCTATGAAACTATGATCATTCTAACAAGGCCAAGGATTGGGCTTTTCTGACTTCATGTGCAGACTTCCATTTCTTATGACCTGCTCTTGTGGATGTACACTAGCCATGTTACCCTTCTTCAGTGGGTTTCTTCACTTAATAACTAACTAAACTGTGTGCTACAAATAGAAACCCATGTAGTGTAAGAAATATCAGTGCTGTTCAGACTAACATGATTCAACATCCACTTTAGAGAGTTTGGCCACTTAAAGAGGCAGTTCTTTCCAGCCAAACAAGACCAGACTGCCATCTCTTTGAATGAGGAGAAACCTATATATCTGAAACTGAAAGAAAAATTAACATTTAAAATGCATATTTAGAATCTCTGGTATAATTTGACAAAAACTGTATAACGTATTTGTGTTGTTGGGTTCAAATAACATATAAAAGTGCAATTTAAGGGTATTCTGGCTACTACGCATGCGCATGCCACCACTACAAAGGGGTCAAGACTTGCCGCCCCCTCTCCGACACATTTACTAATATGCCGATTGGTTCTTTCTAATGATGGGGTGGGGTTTCTGTGACCACTCTGCTCCTTATATAACATCTCTGATAACAGACGGGCTGTATATCATCCGATGCAGCAAGTTTAAAGTAGGGTTAAAGTGCCACCTACTGACGGTCTGAAACTTGGCTGGGTAGAATTTCATTACTGGCAGGACATTTGTCACGTTTTAAGCTGGGCGAGAGGCGAGGTAACGAGGTTAGACTGTATAATAATTAAAATAAAGGTTGTGGCAGATTTACTAAAGGATAGATATATAGATAGATAGATGGAAGAGCAATTCAAATTTATTTTTTCAATGAAAGGTATGGTGTCTTACATGATGCACATCTTATGTTTATGACCAATTTAAACTACAGATGCACACCAGTGAAACATTATCACGTGTGCATACCTCTTGCCGATGAAGGGACATGAGGAATTTTCCACACAGGTGCATACATCTGGCTATAAATAATGTATGCTTAAAAAAGGCACATGCGTATACTGTGCATCACAGAAATACACTAATACAATTGTTTTACACATATATACATGTATGTATTTGTTTTGTCATGTCATTACCCTTATTGCGTGCGTTGTGCTCATACTATACATAAGTCTTCTATATTTTATCTTATTCTTTAAGTTTTACTGGTCACTGCACTTTGTAGTTCTACATACAAACTGTTAGTGTAACCTATAGAACTGCAAAGATTTCTGGATTGTTTGCTTGTAAAATGTCTTCATTCGGATCATATTAGATATAAACATACTGTTTCTATTATGAGCTGGACAAAGATCAGACAATGCTTCCAGAAGTAAATTTAAACGTTTATTGTAAGCATAAGGCACTTACATTTGGCTTGTCAGCCAATAAAATGGTGTCAAGAAGGAGCTACTGCATTATGAAACAGCCCTCTCTGCTAAGGTCTCTAGAGTTAAACCTGGAGATTCTGTAGACTAAGATACTTTTTTTTCCTGTTTTCATGCACGCACATGCTAAAAGGAGTAACAGATTTCAAATAATGTAGTGGAGTAAAAAGTAAGATACACGAAAAAATCCTTAAGTACAATAGTGAGTTACATTTACGTAGTTACTGTCCGACTCTGATAAGAGTCAATACAATAATGAACAAGCACTTTTCACTGGGATGTCAGGAAACCATGGGAAAAAAGCGTGGAAAGTTCTGAGCTCAGCTTTGTGTTCATTTCCTCCTAGTGATCCAGAGCCAAGAACAAGTGGTCAGCCATTTTGATGTAAAACAATGCTTGTTTTGTGTATCGTGTCTTTTTGTTTTGTTCTGCCAAGTTATTTTCTGTTGTTAGAGTCAAGTTTATTCCAATGAGCAGTCATTAAAAGGGACGTAATAGTGCTGTTAGGGAGTTTAGTTACCGTATTTTCCGGGCTATAAAGCGCTCCGGGTTATAAGGCTCAATATCAATGATCGACTGCTAACGGATCTATTTTCATACATAAAGCGCACCGGGTTATAAGACGCATTGAATGAAACAAAACTCTTAAGTTCCGTCGGAAGCTCAGGTTGGTCTTCTTTACCTGGCGCAGGGCGTCTTCTTGCTTCCTCCACTTCCATATCATTGATTCGTTAATGTTGAATTCTCTCGCAGCTGCTCTATTTCCATGTTGTACTGTGTGACTGATAGCGCTGAGTTTGAAATCCGCTTCGAAAATAAATGAATGAATGCACACACCGTAATGGTGAAGCACAAACCGTATTACTCCGCTATGCTGCGCACTACGGTTGCCGTAAGCTTCGTAACCTACCAAGACCGTGCTAAAACATTTTGACAGATTTATGAGAGCCGTGTACTATCTACAATCAGTTGTAGGTCAGAAGGCTCTACCAGAATTAATTCATACATTAGACGCACCGCATTTTAAGGCGCACTGTCGATTTTTGAGAAAATTAAAGGATTTTAAGTGCGCCTTATGGTCCGAAAAATACGGTATATTGGAGTTCCACTGAACGTCTCAGCATGGATGGATAATTTTGGTGTCCCAAGGGAATCGCACAAGACCAAATATTCCCTTCTAACACAAGATGTTTAGTCAGGTACGGAACAAATTCATCGCCTTTGTTTGTAAAACAGATATCTGATGCGTTGTTTCACAATCTGGACCCTGTGGAAATGTGAAGAGCAGAAGTTTTGGATTTAATGCTTTCTAATTCATTGTTGTAGAATGCATTGTTGTTGAATGTAATCATTTCCTTTTGGAGTCCTGGCAAGCAGTGCTAGAGATTACATACACAGAGGAGTATGTATTACAGAGCGAAGGGAACAGACACCAGATCTCTCTCTCTCTCTTTTTCTTTTTTTTTTCCTCTGAAAACTTATGGGTCTGCAGCCCTCTGATTAATTACCCAGCAAGTTGCGTCCAGTCCTGATGACCTCATAGTTTAGTGGAAGGGTGAGTAACCTCATAACTCTTGCCAGAAAGCAGAGCACACAGGCTGTTATACTTGTGGAACTCTGACTGAAGGATTTTTTTGTCATCAGAACTTGCCCTAGGCAAGGGCTTACAATCGATCTCCACTAACATGCACATGCATGCAAGTTATACTGCCAATTCACTGTCAATAGTAATCAACAAAATGTTTGTGTAAATAGTGCGTGTCAAATGGATCCTTACCTTAACGCAACATCTGCAGTGTCTTTGTTTACATGTGAACAATTCATATACTGAATTAATCCATTTATTACCTTATTGTGTGCTGAACTGAACTGAAAGTATGGGCAAAAGTCTTAGGCCACCGTTAGATTTGTTGTTTTAGCAATGGTGTAATGACCCTATAAAACATACTGTCAATGATTGGACCCAGAAACTTGGATTTGTCACTCCATAATTCTCTTTTCCACCAATCTTCATTCCAATCTTGTGAGTTTTAGAATATCTTAGCCTTTTCACCATGTTTGACTTTTGAAAAGGTGGTTTCTTGGCTGCTAACCTTCCAAAAAGACCATTCCTGATCAAGCTTCTTCAGACTGTATAAGGGTCAACTTGGCATCCTAAATAAAGTCACACTAAATTCTTACCACTGTAACCTATTGAAGGAGTTTTTTTTTCAGTTTTTTTTTTCTGGTTGGTAAAGAGACTGAGAAATAATTAAATATGGTCATTATACCATTGTTAAAACAATGGTATATATAATCTAAAGGTGGCCTAAGACTTTTGCACAGTGCTGTATATTTCTGTTAATTCTATTTTGATTGAGCTATTGGATACGATAATTAAGATTCATTTAAATAATGCTACTGATGCATGCATTCCACATTGTTTAAAAGTATGTTCATATGTACTTAATGTTGCTACTTAATATCCAATTAAAAAAAAAAAAATATATATATATATAATATATATATATATATATATATAGTATATATATATATATATATATATATTATAAGTTGTTTCTTAATGAAGATTCATTTAAATAATGCTACTGATGCAATCCACATTTTTTTAAGAGTACGTACTACTTATGTTACTATTTAGTATCAAAAAAAACACTATATATATATCTATATATATATATATATATATATTATATATATATATATATATATATATGTATATGTGTGTGTGTGTGTGTGTGTGTGTGTGTGTGTGTGTGTGAGTGTGTATACGTACTTTTAAACAAAGTGGAGATATTGTACAGTGTATATTGTACAAATAAAATATATACAGTGCTGCTTCAATGTTTGCGAACCCTTTAGAATTTTCTATATATCTGCATAATATGACGTAAACTTTTCACGCAAGTCCTAAACGTAGATAAAGAGAACCCAGTTAAACAAATGAGACAGAAATATTATACTTGGCCATTTATTTATTGAGGAAAATCATCCAATATTAGTGAGTGGCAAAAGTATGCGAACCTTTGCTTTCAGTATGACCCCCCTGTGCAGCAATAACTGCAACTAAATATTTCCAGTAACTGTTGATCAGTCCTGCCCACCGGCTTTTAGTCCATTCCTCCGTACAGAACATCTTAAACTCTGGTATGTGGGTTTCCTCACGTTTTTTTTTTCTCCAAACATAACGCTTTTCTTTTAAACCAAAAAACGTTCTATTTAGGTCTCATCCGTATACAAAACATTCTTCCAGTAGCCTTCTGGCTTGTCCACGTGATCAAACTGCAGACGAGCAGCAATGTTCTTTTTGGAGAGCAATGGCTTTCTCCTTGCAACCCTGCCATGCACACCCATTGTTGTTCAGTGTTCTTCTGATGGTGGACTCATGAACATTAACATTAGCCAATGTGAGAGATGCCTTCAGTTGCTTAGAAGTTACCCTGGGGTCCTTTGTGACCTCACCAACTATTACACGCCTTGCTCTTGGAGTGATCTTTGTTGATCGACCACTCCTAGGGAGGGTAACAATGGGCTTGAATTTCCTCCATTTGTACACAATCTGTCTGATTGTGGATTGGTGGAGTCCAAACTCTTTAGAGATGGTTTTGTAACCTTTTCCAGCCTGATGAGCATCAACAACTTTTTTATCTGAGGTCCTCAGAAATCTGCTTTGTTCGTGCCATGATACACTTCCACAAACATGTCTTGTGAATAGCAGTCTTTGATAGATCCCTGTTCTTTAAATAAAACAGGGTGCCCACTCACACCTGATTGTCATCCCATTGATTGAAAACACCTGACTAATTTCACCTTTAAATTAACTCCTCTCCTAGAATCCTAGAGGTTCACATACTTTTGCCACTCCCTAATATGTAATATTGGATCATTTTCCTAAATAAATAAATAAATAAATAAATAAATGACCAAGTATAATATTTTTGTCTCATTTGTTTAACTGGGTTCTCTTTATCTACTTTTAGGACTTGTCTGAAAATCTGATGATGTTTTAGGTGATATTTATGCAGAAGTATAGAAAATTCTAAAGGGTTCCCAAATTTTCAAGCACCACTGTATATATATCTATTAACTTTGGATGTTGCGGCAAAATGGCAAACACTTTGTACAGTGCAGCGTATGGTGTTACAGTATACAATACCTTACTGAACTCTAAATTACCATATTTTACTTAATAACTATAACAGATGGCTATCTTAATTGCTTTTACATGTACATTACTGTACTTTCTATTTTTAATTATTTGATTTTCCAAAAATTTAAATATTGAGAATTCCACTTATGTATTGCAATCAACTAAAACTCTACAGATGTGAAACGTGTAAGACTTTAGTCCTTTAAAAATCTTTTCAGAATCTTTTCTAAGTCTTCTAGTGCATGGTCAGCCTATAGTCAAAAGACTTGCATTATAGAAGGACTTTAAAGTAATATTTGTAATATTATTGTAGTATATAATATTGTAATAAGCAATCTTGTTATAATGAATGAAATTCTCCAGGTTTCAAATATCACCTGTTTAAGTTGATGACCTAACCTTATCACTTGCCCTAAAAATAGGTCTCTGTTTTAACCTCAGTGGTTTGCCATAAATCCTTTTTATTGCTGCATGCTTTTACTAGCTCACCTTTGTTTCGACACACATGGCCATGGAGTCAGCTTTGGCACTGTTGAAACAATGTTATTGCTTTTTGGACATTTTTGTATTACCATTTAGGAACACTGATGCTGTATCCATTGATGCTGATTTTTAGACCTAAAATATATCTTATGTTTTATTTTAATACAGTGTTTTTCATTACAAATCATGTACAGGTGCATTTTACTATGGTTCAGTTTATGATTTCTGACCTGATAATACAAGTAAAATGCAGAAACTGTATTCTGAATTTTGATTTTCGATTTTTCCCACAGGGAAGCAATATGCAGTACGATAATCTCCCAGCAGCCAGCTGACTGACCATTTTGGTTGACTTATCATTTTGCTTTTCACTTTCAATACAATAGTTAATAAATTACACAAGATATTCAGCATGTTATTATATAATAAGCTTTGTGTTCATGATTTTGCTAAACTGTAGGATAATCTAAGTGTTTACGCATATTTAAGGTAGGCTACGCTATGATACATATTTGAAAAGGCTGTCATAAGGTAACTTTCTTAGTAACTAGTCCTCTTCCCTTTTCCCCTTTTATATCAACAGTGGTCCTTGAAAGTTTGTGAAATGTTCTATATTTCTGCATAAATAAGTCTGTAACTGTTCGCCTAGAGAACTCACTAGGTAAACAGCTACAAAAAACATGAAGGGGGGTACCATCTGGGAACTGAATAAATGTTATGGTGTTTATTGATGTAGAGAGGTAAGGTAAAGAAAAATGATCAATAGAACAATGATGAGGCAGAAAGGAACTGTATCAACATTTATATCCAAACGATAATACTGTAATCCAAAGAAGGAGAAAAATTTAGAAAATGCAATAGATCATCACAAAGGCAAACATTCAACAAACAAACACTCCCCAAATGACCAAACATTCCCCCTGTTTTGCAGAGAATCAATGCCCATAGATGTCCATAATCCAATGTACGTATACTTCCATTTCGGTATAATACTGAAAGAACAAATAGCTTAGTCCCACCCGATAAATAGCAGCAAGGGAATAGATGGAACTTGTGGTGAAGAGAAGAGTCTTAGAAAGTCCGCAATCTCAAACCGTCCTCAGCTCCACCATAAAGGCTGTAGTGTTCAAGTAATATAAGAATCTCCTTCTGCATCGGAATGTAAAAGGGAGTCCCAAATTAATCCACCTTCAAATTAACTGCTAATCCTAGAGGTTCACATACTTTTGAAACTCAGTAATATTGGATCATTTTCCTCAATAAGTAATTGACCAAGTATAATATTTTTGTCTGATTTGTTTAACTGGGTTCTCTTTATCTACTTTTAGGACTTGTGTGAAAATCTGTTGATGTTTTAGGTGATATTTAAGCAGAAATATAGAACATTGTTACGAGTTCACAAACTTTCAAGCACCACTGTATAAAGTAGATGTAAACAAATATCAGATTTAAGTGCGACATCTATCAAGTCATGCCATTGTAATTATAGCTTCTCCAGCTGGCACTTAACTAAGCTTTTGTTTATATAAAAACATCTCTCTTAAATCCCATGCCAGATCTCATGCATCACTCATTTGTCACATTAGGGCAAATGCCTATTGCTAGTATATAAATACGTTGCGTTTAAACGCCATGAACCTGTGGTATGGAAAGCCAAAGATCAAGCTCAAGTATAAGATTCCCTGTAATACTTAGGTCTCTCAGTTAGAATGTATTCGTCACTATGACTATATAAGTACACATTAGTTTTGCCACCTGGTGTTTGTTAGCCAGCTGAGAAATATACCCACTGGAAATTACGCACTGCCTGGCAACCTGTAGTGTATCTGCTGGCAACTTTCAGCCTCAGCATCCCAGCTGCACCACAGTTACCTCCAGCCATAGCTTCCTCGTTTCAATTCTGCACTGGCTGACAACCTGTAGTATATCCGCTGGCGACTCTGGTTTGCTTCGTCCCTTCAAGTCTCAACGCACCCTCAGCCAATTTTGAACTGTGTAGTCATATCCAGTTGTAGCTGGGATCCCTGCTTCCTGTGGTTATGTCCCTTGCATCTGCTGGCAACCCTGCTCTGCCCCGTCCCTTTCAGCCTTAGCATACTAGCTGGTAATTCTGCACCACCAGCTGCAGCTTCCTTGTATCAATTCTCCACTGCCTGGCAACCTGTAGTGTATCTACTGGCAACTCTGCTCCGCTCCAGCCCTTCCAGCCTCAACACAGCCTCTGAAATTTTTAAACTGCCTAATCACGTTCAGTTGCAGCTCTTTTTCTGGCATCCCTGCTTCATGTGGTCACCAAGTGCATCTGGTGGCAACCCTGCTCTTCCCAGTCCCTTTCATCCTTAGCATACCAGATGGCAATTCTGCACCAGGCGCAACTTCCTCGTATCAGTTCTGCACTGCCTGGCCACCGCCAATGACGGCTGCTGGCATCTGGTCCATCTCAACCATTTCAGCCTCAGCACACTCACTGGATTTGTTGAACTGCGTTGTCATATTCAATTGCAGCTCTTTTGCTGGCACACTTGCTTCACCTTCACTGCTTCTGCTGGCAACCCTGCCCTCGTCCCCCTGTTTCTCCTCACCTCGTCACTTTTCCCTCCCTGACCAAGTCTACCATTTGATTTTGTCTAGTAAAGCTCCACTCCTTAGTCACATTGGAGATGGTGGGAGCAGCCTCCATTTCAGACATTGCACTAGACTTTGTTACTGACTGTGTCACAGGGTTATCATGTCTTACTTTCCACTTGGGATATCAGCTCCAAACGGCTGCTCCAAGCTTTAGCCCAAGCACACTGGCTCCTCCAAGGGTCTCAAGAAGATTAGCAATGTCACCGATTGCTTGCTGCTTTCCTCCCACCTCTGGGGCTCCTTCAGAGATCGGGATAAATGGGGGTGGGGTAATACCATGAGTTCAGCCTCATGCACCCTCAGGCACTCTGGATTCTATTGCCCAGAATGCTGTGCATGCACATACCTCCAGCTAAAAATCTGGATGCCAGCATGCTCAATCATCTAAGGCATTGAGCACTCTCAGCTGGGTCTCATTACCGCATTACGCACTTGTGCATTTAAACCCCAGCCTTCCTTCATTTCCTGCTAAGTGTCCTGGTTTTATGGTGCACTGTCTTTTCACCTCAGCGTCAGCTGTCAATTCGGCACAACGCAGCCAGTCTGCCTTGTCCCTTCCAGCCTCAGTGCACCTGCTGGCAATTCTGCACCGCCTAGTCATCTCCAGCTCCAGCTCCTCGCTGTCAGTTTCTGTACTCTCTCTCTCCACAGCCAGTGTATCCACTAGCAACTCTGCTCCTGCTCCTACTCTGCCCATCATCAAATAATAAATGTACATTCATATTAGTAGTTAAGCAACGCTTCATGCAATGCTACTGAATAAAAGGAACAGCTCATCTACTTACAGTGTGGCAAAAAAAGTATTTAGTCAGTCACTGATTGTGCAAGTTCTCCTACTTAGAAAAATGAGAGAGGTCTGTAAATTTCATCATAGGTACACTTCAACTATGATAGACAAAATGAGAAAAAAAATCCAGGAAATCACATTGTAGGATTTTTAAAGAATTTAATTGTAAATTATGGTGGAAAATAAGCATTTGGTCAATAACAAAAGTTCAACTCAATACTTTGTAACATAACCTTTGTTGGCAATGACAGAGGTCAAACGTTTCCTGTAAGTCTTCACCAAATTTGCACACACTGTAACTGGTATTTTGGTCCATTCCTCCCTGCAGATCTCCTCTAGAACAGTGCTGTTTTGGGGCAACACAGACTTTCAATTCCCTCCTCAAATATTCCATGGGGTTGAGGTCTGAAGACTGGCTAGGCCACTCCAGGACCTTGAAATGCTTTTTACGGAGCCACTCCCGAGGGGTGTGTTTGGGATCATTGTCATGCTAGAAGACCCAGCCACGTTCCATCTTTAATGCTGTCACTGATGAAAGGAGGTTTTGGCTTAAAATCTCATGAAACATGGCCCCGTTCATTCTTCCCTTAACATGGATCAGTTGTCCTGTCCCCTTTGCAGACAAACAGCCCCAAAGCATGATGTTTCCACCCTCATGCTTCACATTATGTATGTTGCAACTCAGCATTCTTTTTCCTTCAAACACGGCCAGTTGAGTTTTTCCCAAAAAGTTTTGGTTTCATCTGACCACATGATATTTTCCCAATGCTTCCGGATCATCCATTTGCTCTCTGGCAAACTTCAGACAGGCCTGGACATATACTGGCTTAAGCAGGGGGACACGCCTGGTACTGCAGGATCTGATTCCCTCTCGGTGTAGTGTGTTACTGATGGTAGCCTTGTTACTTTGCTCCCAGCTTTCTGCAGGTCATTCATCAGGTCCCTCTGTGTATTTCTTGGATTTTTGCTCACAGTTCTCATGATCATTTTGACCCCACGGGATGAGATCTTGCGTGGAGCTCCAGATTATCAGTAGTCTTGTATGCCTTTCATTTTTTTACAGTTGCTCCCACAGTTGATTTATTCACACCAACCTGCTTGCCTATTGTAGATTCACTCTTCCCAGCCTGGTGCAGGTCTACAATTTTCGTCCTGTTGTCCTTCAACAGCTCTTTGGTCTTGAGTTTGGAGTCTGACTGTTTGAGGCTGTGGACAGGTGTCTTTTATACAGATAATGAGGCCAAACAGGTGCCATTAATACAGGTAACGAGTGGAGAACAGAAGAGCTTCTTAAAGAAGATCTTACAGGTCTGTGAGAGCCAGAAATCTTGCTTGTTTGTGGGTGACCAAATACTTATTTTCCACCAAGATTTACAATTAAAGTCTTTAAAAATCTTACAATGTGATTTCCTGGATTTTATTTCTCATTTTGTCTCTCATAGTTGAAGTGTACCTATGATGAAAATTACAAACTTCTCTCATCTTTCTTAGTAGAAGAACTTGCACAATCAGTGGCTGACTAAATACTTTTTTGCCCCACTGTATGCATTTACAGTTATTCTCCATAAGCTCAACACATACCTTACAGTAAACAATCAACACAATGAGAGCCAACATCCAGCATCAAAACAGCTCAGTTTCAATAGTCTTACTTACAATTAAAACGCAAATACCATTTGTTTCCTGTAAATAGCAACGGGTCTCCTTGTACATTTGTAATGTTTACGTGTCATTTTAAACAACCTAACCCCCTCCAGCCACCCCCGAACCAGTCAACACTAACTTAAGTACCCATTTCCGTCGAGGCTCACTATTACTCAAACCATGGCTCCAGTCCTGCCTTAGCTAAAAGCATCAGACTGCCAAAAAGCCTTTTGCTCTGTGTACATTATCATAGTATAAGATTAGAATTTAGCAGTTTCTTCTTTTCCGTTTTGTCCAAAGGCCATCAATTTTTTGTTACATCCTCGACCCGGTGCGACCTTTCCTTACAACTCACCAAAAGCATTTCAGTATGACCCGTGATCTTTGAAGTCTCACCCCTTCCCCTTGTGCTGCTCAGCTGCAGATACAAACCAGCTGGGGTTTTTACTTATTAAGGTAAGAACATTATCAACCTAGATGATGAGATCACGAAAGCTTTGGCGCCCTCCCTATTCCGCACTTTAATTGCAGATCCAAAACATCTGTGGTTTCTACTATTAAGGTACAGTAAGTCAATGGAAAAGGCAAATACAAGATGCTGTCAAATAGAGAGGCAGAAAGAGAAAGATTTATGCTCTTTATTTATCAGGTATTCTTTTGCAAAAAAGGTCAAGGCACTTATTCTGATAATTTGACTCTTCCAGAGTGTTGAATAGGCCAGTTCAATTTACCTCTCACCCTTTTGTTTTAAGACTCTGTAATATTTCCAAATTGCTAACTTTGCTCGGCCAAACAAAATTAGTAAACATGCACATTTCTTTTTTGGAACATGAATTCTTAAAGTGCTGTGCAACAGTATTAGGTCGCCATTAGATTTGTTGCTTTAGGTATGGTATAAGGACCATACATCTTCATTCCAATCTTTGTGAGCTTTAGCATATCTTCGTTTTTCACTCTGTTCCCCTTCTGAAAAAGTGGTTTCAAGCTGCTTCCGTATTGTTTTATCAGATTAGTAGTACTTTTACTTAGTAACTTAGTTTGATTTAGTTACATATTAAGTAAAGAACTTGTGTATTTCTGCCAGCTCGGCTCACTGCTAGGCGCAGTCTGATAAGAGAACCAGCTGTTATGGAATGGTGGATGTTTCGCTGTACTGTGAACTGAAACTAGGCATTTAAATCTGAGCTGTAAAAAGCCAGATAGTGTCCAAGTCTCAGAGATGCTATGTGACATTAAAAACATCTGTCTATCAGGTCCCATTTTGCTCATCATCAGTAGTGTAGCTAGATCACACAGAAACTATGGTACAGGATTGGGACAGCATAACAATTTGAGCCAACTGTAGCCTCATTGCCATACCATTTCGACTGCGCCCTTGAACACCCTCAATCATCGATAGGCTGAAGGAAGCCAGAAAATGTCTACAAAAATCTACAAGTTTTGTTGTTGCTGGTATAACAAGTGCAGTGGGAGGTCCAGCACAGTCAGGTGGTGCCACAATCTTGAAGCAGCTAAACCACTGGTTTTTCACAGTTTCCAGCGTTACAGCCCAGATTCCAGATTCTTTCTCCTCTTTCTCTTTATTCATAGTTATTCATAAAGCATCTTAACCCCTAAAAGAGCTCCTAAGCTTGGTGGGATTCCTCACATTAACTGCTTGCTTCAGGTCCTTCCACAACATTTCGATTGAATTAAGGTCAGGACTTTGACTTGGCCATTCCAAAACATGAACTTTATGCTTCTTTAACCATTCTTTGGTAGAACGGCTTGTGTGCTTAGGGTCGTTGTCTTGCTGCATGACCCACCTTCTCTTGAGATTCAGTTTATGGACAGATGTCTTAACATTTTCCTTTAGAATTCTCTGATATAATTCAGAATTCATTGTTCCATCAGTGATGGCAAGCCGTCCTGGCCAAGATACAGCAAAACAGGCCCAAACATGATACTACCACCACCACCATGTTTCACAGATGGGATAAGGTTCTTATGCTGGAATTCAGTGTTTTCCTCTTTCTCCAAACATAACACTTTTCTTTTAAACCAAAAAGTTCTATTTTGGTCTCATCCGTCCACAAAACATTCTTCCAATAGCCTTCTGGCTTGTCCATGTGATCTTTAGCAAACTGCAGCTGTTCTTTTTGGAGAGCAGTGGCTTTCTCCTTGCAACCCTGCCATGCACACCCATTGTTGTTCAGTGTTTTTCTGATGGTGGCTCATGAACATTAACATTAGCCAATGTGAGAGAGGCATTCAGTTGCTTAGAAGTTACCCTGGGGTCCTTTGTGACCTCACCAACTATTACACGCCTTGCTCTTGGAGTGATCTTTGTTGGTCGACCACTCCTGGGGAGGGTAACAATGGTCTTGAATTTCCATTTGTACACAATCTGTCTGACTGTGGATTGGTGGAGTCCAAACTCTTTTGAGATGGTTTTGTAACCTTTTCTAGCCTGATGAGCATCAATAGTTCTTTTTTTCTGAGATCCTCAGAAATTTACTTTGTTCGTGCCATGATACACTTCCACAATCATGTTGTGAAGAGCAGAATTTGATAGATCCCTGTTCTTTAAATAAAACAGGGTGCCCACTAACACCTGATTGCCATCCCACTGATTGAAACACCTGACTCTTCAAATTATCTGCTAATCCTAGAGGTTCACATACTTTTTTCACTCACTAATATGTAATATTGGATCAGTTTAGTGCAAAATACTGACGACCTTCCAGTCACTTGATTTGGTTGCACGTATGTGTGCGTGTTTCTTGCACAAATATGACATTCACTATTTCCATAGTTAAAATGTTAGGGCTAAACTTTTATCTGCATTTTGCCGATAAAACTAAACTAGCCATTATTAAGGGATGCTGTGGAAATAGCTCTTTTTTCTCTGAACCCAGCTTACTATTAGAATTTACCATGTGATCTTTTTGGACTTTTGTGGTGATCTTTGAAATCAGTAGTCATTTTGGTGTGTTACTCCGATCTGTATTTCTCAATGCAACATGGCAGGACAAGAGAAACCATTTTAAATCAGAGGAGAACATTTCAAGATGTGGTGCCTGTGGTCAGATCTAAAAAAGGAACTTAATTTAATCCATGTTGTAAAGCTGAGATTTGTTAATGCTGCTATTTAGTTCTGTGTTTGAATGGGTGTCTATCTGGCACACTATCTAGATCTTTGAAATCATTTGCCAGTTGTTTTTTTTCCAGTCAGTTTTATACAACCCAAAATCAGAAAAAGTTGGAATGGTATGGAAAGTGCAAATAAAAATAATTTTGACTTTTATTTCATTGCAGACAGTTATGAAACTGAGATGTTTCATTTGTTAATAATCCTCCATTTCTGCATTGCAGGCTTGCAACACATTCCAAAAGAATTGGGACAGTAAAGCATTTACCAGTTTATAATGTTGCCATTCCTTTTCACCACACATAAAAGATGTTTTAGCACCGAGGGTGCCAAGTGATGTAGTGTGTCAGATGTTATTTTGTCCCATTTGTCCGGCAAACATGTCTTAAGATGTGTAACAGTACGGGGATCATTATTGTTGCATTTTTTGTTTCCAAAATCTATGATATAATTCAGAATTCATTGTTCCATTAATGATGGCAAACCATCCTGGCCAAGATGCAACAAAACAGACTTAAACCATACTACCACCACCATGTTTCACATATCGGATGAGGTTCTTATGCTGGAATGCAGGGTTTTCCTTTCTTTAACATAACGGTTTTCTTTTAAACCAAAAAGTTCTATTTTGGTCTCATCCGTTCACAAAACATTCTTCCAATACGCCATGTGATCTGTCTGACTGTGGATTGGTGGAATCTAAACTCTTTAGAGATGGTTTTGTAACCATTTCCAGCCTGATGAGCATCAACAACTCTTTTTCTGTGGTCCTCGGAAATCTCCTTTGTTCGTGCCATGATACACTTCCAGAAACGTGTGCTGTAAAGAGCAGACTTTGATAGATCCCTGTTCTTTAAAAAAAACAGGGTGCCCACTCACACCTGATTGTCATCCCATTGATTGAAAACACTTGACTCTAATTTCACCTTCAAATTTACTGCTAATCCTAGAGGTTCACATACTTTTGCCACTCACTAATATAATTTTCCTCAATAAATAAATGACCAAGTATAATATTTTTGTCTGATTTGTTTAACTGGGTTATATTTATCTACTTTTAGGACTTGTGTGAAAATCTGATGATGGTTTAGGTTATATTTATGCAGAAATATAGAAAATTCTAAAGGGTTCACAAACTTTCAAGCACCAAGCAACTTCCAAGAGTCAACACCGCTTCTGGACATGGTTAACATGAGGCTTCTTCTTTACACAGCAATGTTTTAAGTGACATTTATGAATGTAACTGTATTGTAGTGCTTGATAAAGGTTTGATTAAGTAATCCTTTGCCCATTTGGTTCTGTCAGCTGTTAATGAATGAAGGTTCTTGTTGCAGTGCCGTCTGAGGGATCGGAGATCAGGGATCTTCAGTGTACGCTTGCATCTTTGCCCTTTATGCACTGAAATTCCTCCTGATTCCTTAAAACGTTTAATAATAGTATGCATTGCAGAGGAAGAAATATGCAAATCCCTTCCAATATGTATTTGTTGACAAACTGGAGATCCTCTGCCCACCTTTACTCATCAAAGCCTGTTGTGGATGCTGCTTTTGTACCAAATTATGATTATAATCACCTGTTGACATAACCTATATGAAATCACATCACTAGTTTGTTTGTTACGGAACTGCAGCAATGGATGTTTATTAACAAATGAAATGAAAAGTCTGTGTTTACTTGATCAGCAGCTGGTTGACTTTAGAGTGACTCTGGCTGGTTTTGGTCTTGTTTACTTGGGCATGTTTGTCTAACATGACCATGTTCACCACACGCAAAAAACACCTAATTTGGAACTAATAAAGCACTGTGTTACCCTCGGTTGTTGTTACTTCATGGCCAGACTCGGCAGTTCATGATGTCAATTCAGAATCATGTAGGTGAATCACCGAATAGACAGAACGTGTTTTATGGTTTGAAATCCTAATGGAATCGTTTTTATGGGTGCGGTTAACTTTCCATGACACTTTTAAGCAGTTCAGTGCTGATGTAAGGTGGAACATTATATAGGATGATCTTTTGAGACTGGCTCGATGAAGACATAAGAGGGGGAAAAGGTGTCATTTAGTGTTAACCCACTTTTTATTAAATCATCTACCTTCTGAATTTCTGCCAGAAGAATAAATACAGCTCTGTTCATACTGGAGGATGATGTAATGTTTAAGCCACCAACCTTTGATGGAGACTGACTCATCTGGCATGCGCTTAAAGCCATATCTCGGCATCAAACAAGAAAAGACTGTTTGTGCCCATTTTTGGATGTTTTCAGTGTTGACTGCAGTCGGTGCGCCGTTTCTAAAGTTTAAAGAGCTCAAACACGGTGGTAAATTACAGAGTAGAAAAGGAAGAGGAAACCAAATCTTAAGCTTATCGTGTTTTAGACGCCGGCTGTCCCAATACCCATAATCCTCAGAGAGAGAGAAAGAAAGAGAGAGAAGAAAAACAGTGACGTTACATGTTAGCGTGTGTGGCAATCGTTGGAATGTTGGATATTTTCAAGCAACCTAACATCAGCTCTGGGCTGACAATAGTGCCAAGCAACAGGGATCCTATGGTCCTATGGCGAATCTACCTAGCCTGCTTCTTTAGATATGCCACCTAAGGAGGTTGGGTCCCTTTTTTAGTCTTGGTCCTCCCAAGGTTTCTTCCTCATTACGTTTAGGGAGTTTTTCCTCACCGCTGTCGCTCTAGGTTTGCTGAATTTGGGATTGGCCCTAGATATTGGAAGATAACCTAAAATTGTAAAGCTGCTTTGATACAAGGCTCTATTGTAAAAAGTTCCCCCAAAACATACTACTAATTTAGATCATATACAGTGGTGTGGAAAAGTGTTTGCCCCTTCCTGATGTCCTAATTTTTGCCTGTTTGTCACTGTTTGTGTTTCGGAACACCAAACCAATTTAAATATTAGTCAAAGACAACACAAGTAAAGACAAAATGCATTTTTAAATGAAAGTGTTTATTATTAAAGGAGAAAACAATTGAAACCTACATGACCCTGTGTGAAAAAGTGATTGCCCCCTTTGTTAAAACATAACTATGGTTTATCACACCTGAGTTCACTGTCTCTAGCCACACCCAGACCTGATTATTGCCACACCTGTTCTCAATCAGGACATCACTTAAGTAGGACCTGCCTGACAAAGTGAAGTACACCAAAAGATCTTTAAAGGCTACACATCATGCCGAGATCCAAAGAAATTTAGGAACAACTGAAAAAGAAAGTAATTGAGATCTATCAGTCTGGAAAGGGTTATAAAGCCATTTCTAAAGCTTTGGGACTCCAGCAAACCACAGTGAGAGCCATTATCCACAAATGGAGAAGACATGGAACAGTAGTGAACCTTCCCAGGAGTGGCCGGCCGACCAAAATTACCCCAAGAGCGCAGCGATGACTTATCCAAGACGTCAGAAAAGACCCCACAACAACATCCAAAGAACTGCCTACATGGCAGAGTTCCAAGACGAAAACCACTGCTGATTAAAAAAAACATTAAAGCTCGTCACAAATTTTTCAGAACACATCTTGATGATCCCCAAAACTTTTGGGAAAACATTCTGTGGACTGACAAGGCAAAAGATGAACTCTACTCGAGGCAAAGTAACACAGCATTTCAGAAAATATGGTGGTGGTAGTGTGATGGTCTGTTATGGTGTACTGAGTGTACTGGTGTACTTTTTTTTAGCACAGCCCTAGCCTTCACATACATTTGTGAAACAACCGGTCGATATAAAGAGCTAACTGCATTCAAGGGTGGTACTGTAATAGGATTCTAGCGTTGCAACAAGTCAGTAAAATTTTTTCCCTCCTAGATATTCCACAATCAACTGTGAGTGGTATTATTGAAACATAAAAGTTTGGGTTTGGCAAATGCCAGAACATCATTAGCTGCCTGGATGCATTGTGCCAACTGTACAGTTTGGAGAAGGACGGATAATGCAGTGGGGTTGTTTTTCAGGGGTTTGGCATAGGCCCCTTAGTTCCAGTGAAGGGAAATCTTAATGCTTCAGCACAGCAAGATATTTTGGACAATTTTGTCCTTCCAACTTTAAGGGAACAGTTTGGGGAAGGTCCTTTTCTGTTCCAGCATGACTGTGCCCCAGTGCACAAAGCAAGGTCCATAAAGGAATGGTTGTGTGAGATTTTATTGTGGAAGAACTTGACCTGCCTCCACAGAGCCCTGACGTCACAAATGGGCAAACATTCCCACAGAAACATTACAAAATCTTGTAGAAAGCTTTCCCAGAAGAGCGGACATTGTTACAGCTGCAAAGGCGTGGGGGGGGGACCAACTTTATTTTTTGTTAATGCCTACAGATTACGAATGGGACGTCAGAAAAGCTGCTGTACGTGTAATCTGAAGGTGTCCCAATACTTTTGTCCATCTGGGGCAGATTGTATAAACTCCTTGCAGCAGTCCCAAACCATTATACAAATACACGTAGCCCTGGTTGAGTCTGTGGAGCTCATGCCCTCATCTGCCTTTTCCATGTGGGTGTGTGTGTGTAAGTATTGAAATCATTTTCAGAAAGAAAAGTAAGAGAAAGAGAGGGAGAGGGACAGCGAGAGAGCAAGGGGGGGGGGGGCATATGGATTTGATTACAGAGCAGTGATGTCATCGTTGCCAGGTAATCAGGCCTGAGGCACAACGGATTGTACAAACATGTGGCTACTAAAAATTCATCTCTTTGAGATTCTGGTTGTATAACACATGTTTGTCTTTTCTTCTCTCTCTTGAAAGAAGAGCGTTGCAGCCTGTGTTATGTTTTAGGAATGAGAGTGTGATGATGGAGGAATGAGGGCAGGCAAAAAAGAAAAAAAAAAGAGAGGATCTAAAACATATTGCTTTCACACTTCTGGATGGGCTTAGCATTGGAAATGGCGAAGTTATTATGACTCCCTATCAAGGAACATGTTTTGTTTCTGGGACTGTGGTAGCCTAGTGGCTAAGGTACTGAACTATGGGTCACACGGTCCAGGGTTCAAATCCCACCTGTGCCAAGCTGCCACTGTTGGGTCCTTGAGCAAGGCCCTTAACCCACAATTGCTTGGATTGTAAGACTGTATCAATTGTAAGTCGCTCTGGATAAGGGCATCTGCTGAATGCTGTAAATGTTTCTATGGAAAAGCACAGCTAGCATTTGTGGTAAACAAATAGGATGCTCTGCTAGAATATTGAGCAGGTTAGAATATTGGCGACTTAACGAGGTAACAAAAAAATAGACAAAGTGACATTCATACCTGATGCTGACACATTTACAATGTACCTTTACAGTTTCTATTCGTCTACGCAAAATAGTCCGTGATTGTTCATAAGTCTGTTCACTCTGCTGCCACCGAACAGTTCTTTCCAGCCATAGAAGACCAGATTCCTGAATGGGGAGAGATCTATGTATCCAAAACTAAAAGAAACATTAACATGTCAATATGCATATTTAGAATAGATGGTATAATATGACAAAAATGATATAACTTACTTGCATTGTTGGGTTCAAATAGCACAGAAAAATGCATTTGTTTAAGTTTATTCTGGCTACTGCGCATGCGTATCCCGCCACTACAAAGGGGCCAAGACTTGCCGCCCCCCTCTCTGTCATATTTACTAATATGCCGATTGGTTCTTTCTAATGACGGGACAGTCCCATTCATATTTCAACCAGTGACCTCCTTATATAATGTCTCTCATAACAGACAGGGGCTGTACATCATCCGGTGCTGCAAGTTTAAAGTAGGGATAAAGTGCCACCTACTGGCAGCTTATCGAGGTAGAATTTCATTGCTGGCAGGACTTTTTGTCACATTTTAAGCTTGGCGAGAAATAGAAAAAAAACTGTCCTTTCCCTGTCCTCTCGTATCCCTTGGGCATCATCACTCTCCTTTAATATCCCTCTGCAGAGTATTGCATTTTCAAAAAAGTTCGGAAATATATGTAGCAGAACAACAAGACAATGCAAAACCACACGCTAGACACATTGGCCTGTCTGCAGTCCTGACCTGTTCCCAATAGTGAATGAAAAAGCCACAGTGACAACCCCTCATTTGGTATCCTTTGTGGCAAAACGTCTTAAGTGTTGTGAGAAGGATTGGCGACATTACAAAGTGGTAAATGCTTGATCGTCCCGGCTTTTTTTGGAATGTTTTGCAGGCCTGAAATGCAGGAATGGATGTTTATTTACAAACGAAATGAATCTGACCAGACAAAACATGAGATCATACTGTCTGCAATGAAACAGGAGTCAAAGTAAATCTTTTTCCTGATTTGAGGCTGGTATTTTAGCAATTCTGGGAAAGCACAAGTTACCATTATTTGTGTGCTATTATGGATTGCAGCAAAATTACATTGTTCAATGCATGCAATTGGCAATGTATCCCATTTATATGGTGGTCAGGTCTACATGAACTTCTACATTACATTTCCATTTTACATTTAGACATTTAGCAGTCACACTTATACAGAGACTAATACAACCCAAGCAAATGTGACTTCAGGACCCAACAGTGGCAGCTGGACCCTCTGGTCCATAGTCCAGTAACTTAAACCACAAGGCTACCATGGTCCATCTATCCTATAATTTTTTTTCAGAACAGTGGCTTTCTCCTTGCAACCCTGCCATGCACACCCATTGTTGTTCAGTGTTCTTCTGATAGTGGACTCATGAACATTAACATTATTCAATGTGAGAGAGGCCTTGAGGTGCTTAGAAGTTACCCTGGGATCCTTTGTGACATCGTCAACTATTACACGCCTTGCTCTTGGAGTGATCTTTGTTGGTCGACCACTCCTGGGGAGGGTAACAATGGTCTTGAATTTCATCCATTTGTACACAATCTGTCTGACTGTGGATTGGTGGAGTCCAAACTCTTTTGAGATGGTTTTGCAACCTTTTCCAGTCTGATGAGCATCAGCAACTCTTTTTCTGAGGTCCTCAGAAATCTCCTTTGTCCGTGCCATGATACACTTCCACAAACATGTGCTGTGAAGAGCAGACTGTGATAGATCCCTGTTCTTTAAATAAAACAGGGTGCCCACTCACACCTGATTGCCATCCGATTGATTTGAAACACCTGTCTCTAATTTCACCTTCAAATGAACTCCTAATTCTAGAGGTTCACATACTTTTGCCACTCACTAATATGTTATATTGGATCATTTTTGGATCATTTTCCTCAATAAATAAATTACCAAGTATAATATTTTTGTCTCATTTGCTTAACTGGGTTCTATTTATCTACTTTTAGGACTTGTGTGAAAATCTGGTGATGTTTTAGGTCATATTTATGCAGAAAAATAGAAAATTCTATAGGGTTCACAAACGTTCAAGCACCACTGTATAAATAGCTTGCATTCATTACACGAAATAAGGTATGCTGGTTCTTACAGCAAGACATTCCTGAACTTTATTACCTGCTATTGGGCTAAACAAAAAGAAGCAAAATCTGGAAGCAGACAAAAGAGCAGCAAAGTTTTGACAACAAAGCACAAGGACTTCCCCTGGAAACAGGAAAAATGTTAGCACTAAGTCAGTAAACAGAGGTGCAGTGTAACGGCAGCGGTTAGCCCTCGCTCAATGAATGGCTTTCAGTGAGGAAAACCAGAAGGAATGTTCAGTGAATCAGTTTTCTTGTCTTTTTTTTTCAAATATGCGCAAAGACAGAAAAAAAAACACCCACTATTTCTAGCCCTCTCTGTTCATCTTTCCAACACAACCCAGGATATATCATTTCCTTTGTCTCCTTTTCCCAGTTTTCCCAGACACATGCTACATACCTCTGCGTGCACACACTCTCTCCCCAGACTGTGTCTCACACACGAACACACACCCTTGTTAGAGGCCGGTCAACAGAAAGTTCCATATAAGGGCAGACCGATGATGTAATGCTTCATAGGCAGTAAGTACACAGCGAGTCTCTCACTGCTTGGTTTCCTTGTGGGAATGATCACATCACATATGTAGGCGCTGATTCTCTCTTCACCAGGTTTTTTTCACCAGCCCAGCTTTGTCCAATATGCCTCAGGTAGGACTTCACACACACACACACACACACACACACACACACACATGCACACATTCTGAAAAATGAATGAGTTTGTGTTTCCAATAGTTTTCATGTTTTCTAACAGACAGAGTGGAAGTTTTTTCTATTTCTACATTTTCCCGGATTCTAATATGTACATATATAGATGTGCAATCCGCTACATTAATTTTCAACCTTATTTACGTGATATATCAGTATTTGTTCAAACAATGCCTCGGGTCTCTAAATTGTTTATGTTTAGTTGTCTTCTCTGCACTCTGGCATAGCCGTCTAATGATCTGCTTCATCTGCTTAGATTAACCTGTACCACATGGAAGATGTAGCCATAAGTCTCTGGACAAGAAAAAAATTAGTATTGTGCTTTGCTGTTACAACCGACTTTAGTTGTTCTAAGGATTTATTTTAGGACCTTTTTCAATCCATGACGACATTATTTAAACGTTCGATGGAGGAAGACAAGAACAATGCTGCTGAAGCTGACTCATCCGATTATACGTACAACATAATTATATGTACACTACATATGTGCACTATTATATGGGCAAAATGTTTGCACACACGGTTTCTGATTAGTGATTACTTATTCAGCCACACTCACTGCAAACAGGTCCATAATATGAAGGATAAAGTCATGGAATCTCCATAGGCAATAGAATGGCTTGAACAGAAAACCTTGATTACTCTCAGTTTAACACTTTCATAGCTTTTAGTGGTGTGTGATATTGCCAATCTCAACATTTTCTGGGATTTTGGTAGGGCACAAGACACAAGGCATTCTATGTTTTTAAATTGACATCCTGCTTATTCTTTATTTAACTTTTAGTGCTCATTGCACTTTGTAGTTCTGCAATTACAGACTGTAATCCATTTGTTTCTCTGCATACTTAGTTAGTCCACTTTGTTCTGCATTCTAAATTGTCAGGACCCCCACAGAATAGGTCCTGTTTGGGTGGGGGATCATTCTTTTAATAACATTGTTCACTCATGGTCCACTTTATAAGAGACGTCTACCTTATTTCTCCATCTTGTACACATAAAGTAAGAGCTCATGGATGCTGGTGGCTGGACAGTTTTGGTTGGTGGTTTGGTGGATATTTTCAGTCTGGCAGTGACACTGAGGTAGTCTAAAACTTCAGCAGCACTACTGTGTTTGATCCACTCGTACCAGCACAACACACAAACACACCACCACCACCCAATGATCCACCACCCAAATAGGACCTGATTTGTTGTGGTCCAGTGGGGTCATGAGCATTAGAGAGTTCCATTAGATGGGACAAACAACAATATAGAGGAACAAATGGACTACAGTCATTAATGTAGTAGTGCATGGAAATGTCATATTAATCAACAAAGTGATGTCATTTGACCATGGGTGTTCAGTACCATTCTCACATTCTGCCTTATTGTGTCTATTTTTTTTGTTTGTTTGTTTGTTTTTTTAAACAGGTTAAAGATACTCATTGATCAAGAAAAGGCAAACCGGGAACAAAGAGAGGAGGAGAACAATAGGGAAGTCACCAGTCTTAAAGTCGAACTGACTAAACTGAAATCGTTTGCATTGTTGGTTGTTGATGAAAAACAGCGTGTCACTGAGCAGCTTGCTCAGCAGACTGCAAAATTTCAGGAGTTGCAGACTGCCGCTTCAAAAGCCCAAGAGGAATTAAACTCTGCCCGGACCAGGGCACAAGAACTGGAAAGCAAAGTGCTGTCCTTGGAGGCTGAAGTGCATGACCAGGCCACTCGCTTCAACAAGGAAAAAGAAGTCATGACTACCAAGCTCAGCAATGAGGACAGCCAGAACAGACATCTGCGCCAGAAACTCTCCATGCTTAGCCATCAGCTGGATGAGCTGGAGGAGTCAAACAAGACCCTGCGCAGGGCACAAGAGGAACTCCAGGATCTGCAGGACAAAATTAGCCGTGGGGAATGCAGCAACCCTAGTCTTGTGTCCGAGGTAAAAGAGTTGCGGAAAAGAGTGCTGGAAATGGAAGGAAAAGATGAGGAACTCATAAAGATGGAGGAGATGTGCCGAGATCTTAACAAGAAGCTGGAGACGGAGTCCAACCAGAGCCGAAGCTTAAAAGCAGAGGTGGACAAGCTGAACCATAGAATAATGGAGATCGAAAAATTAGAAGACACCTTCGGAAAGTGCAAGCAAGAATGCAGCTCTCTCAAGTGCAACCTAGAGAAAGAAAGGACAGCAACAAAGCATATGTGCAACGAACTGGATATTTTGAGGGTTAGGATCAAAGAGCTCGAAGCTGCCGAGGGTCAACTGCAAAAAACAGAGTGGCTACTGAAAGAAGACATTACAAAGCTGAAAACACTTACAGTGATGCTAGTTGATGAAAGAAAAACCATGTCAGAGAAACTGAAGCAACTGGAAAACAAGGTGCAGAACAGCACGGGCAGATTGCAGGCTGAACAAGACAAAGTCACGTTGGTGACCGAAAAGCTTATTGGCGAGAGTAAAAAATCTTTAAAATCCAAAGTAGAGCTGGAAGAGAAAATGTTCGTCGTGATTAAGGAAAGGGACGAGCTCAAGACCAAGCTGAAAGACGAGCAGGAGAAAAACCACGATCTTCAGTCCCGAGTCAACATGATGAAGAAGCGGCTTCAGTCTCTGGAGGCCGTCGAAAGTGAATTTTTAAGGAGCAAAGAAAAAGATGAAAACAAGAATGGCCCCATCCCAAATTGCTTCCAACACGAAGACAACAAAATCAAAGATTTAACACAGGAGGTCGAACGACTCCGGTCAAAGCTCAAGGAGATGAACGTGGCAGACACTGACCAGCTGAAGACGGAGAACGCGTACAAATCGGTAGAAAAGAAGTATTCTCATGAACAGCAGCGGGCGAAAGCTCTGATGGAAGAACTCCAGATCACGCAGAAAGAGCTCTCGAAATATCAGCTGGTTGAGAAGGAGAATTCCAACCAAAACCATATTCTGTATAAGCGGCTGAAAGAGGAAGAGGCCAAGTCTGGTCATCTGACCAAAGAGGTGGAAGCACTGAAAGAAAAAATACATACCTACATGGACACCGATGAGTCCATCTGCCGTATGAAAACAGAACACGCAACTCTGAGAAGAAAGCTTACTCAGCAGGAAATCCGAAACAAGGAGCTGGCCAGAGAGATGGAGACCTTAACAAAGGAGCTGGAGAGATACCGTCGCTTTAGTAAAAGCCTCCGGCCTGGCATGAATGGGAGACGCCTTTCAGACTTGCAGATCTCCACGAAGGAGGTTCAGACGGAACCGGTAGAGAGCTGTACATCTTATTATAAGAACCTGGATCTGTCCAAACAAGCTGTGGTGAATGGAACATTATATGAGGACATTGATCTGGTGGATGAACCAAGTTATAATGAGATGAACCTTACTAATTACAGCCACCCACTTATAAACAGTGTTAACATTTTGGACAACAAGCCAACCAGGAGTCCCATTTTAAAGAGTGGACAGAATAATAATAAAAAAATGCAAACTAGACAAAACGGGTCTGATGTTCAGCAAGGGGATATGTTTGTTACCCACAGTCCGGGACAACCTCTCCACATTAAGGTGACACCAGATCATGACCACAACACAGCTACCCTAGAGATCTCGAGTCCCGTTACAGATAATGCACAGTCTTATACCACTACGGCAGTCATCACGACCAGCGGGAGCACACCCAAGCAACGAATCACCCTCATCCAAAATGAGTCAATCTCACCACACAGTAACATCAAAGGTTCTCCCATCGAATGCCCCTGCCCACATGATCAGCCCATGTCACCTCTGAACATATCGACGTTTTCCAAAAGAATGACGCCTGAATTACAAGAGAGAACCATGTCACCAACAGAGATGGTATCAGTCGCAACCGGAGCCCCTGTTAAAGCAGAGTCCGGAGGGGCGTCGGGTCACACTGTGCTCTGTGTAACACCGCAAAAGCCAAACAGCTGGCAAATGCAGAGGGCCAGTAGCTCAGGTCCAAACGTCATCACCAGTGAAGACAACAAAATACACATTCACTTTGGCAGTCCCTACATTCAGGCCATCAACAGCATTGCCCACCCCAATGGCTCTTGCAATTCGCTGGGACAGGAGCAAAGGACTTCAGTGATAACCAATGGTGCACCAGTCAAGGACAACAAAAAAATTGCAAGTAGTATCACAATGAAGCCAGCTCCCAATGCAGTTCCACAGCCATCACAAATTACAGTAAGTAACTGGTCATCTATGATCTCTGTATATATGTATATATATATATATACACACACACACACACACACACACACACACACACACACACACACACACACACAGTGGGGCAAAAAAGTATTTAGTCAGCCACTGATTGAGAAAGTTCTCGAACTTAGAAAGATGAGAGAGCTACATAATTGTCATCATAGGTATACTTCAACTATGTGAGACAAATTATGGTGGAAAATAAGTATTTGGTCTATAAAAATAGTTCAACTCAATACTTTGTAACATAACCTTTGTTGGCAATGACAGAGGTCAAACGTTTCCTGTAAGTCCCAAAGTAAGTCCCAAAGCATGATGTTTCCAACCCCATGCTTCAAAGTAGGTATGGTGTTCTTCGGATGTAACTCAGCATTCTTCTTCCTCCAAACACGGCGAGTTGAGTTTTTACCAGAAAGTTCTAATTTGGTTTCATCTGACCACATGATATTCTCCCAATCCTCTTCTGGATCATCCATATGCTCTCTGGCAAACTTCTGGCCTGGACGTGTACTGGCTTAAGCAAAGGTACACGCCTGGCACTGCAGGATCTGAGTCCCTCTCGGCGTAGTGTGTTACTGATGGTAGTCTTCTGTTACTTTGGTCCCAGCTCTCTGCAGGTCATTTATCAGGTCCCTCCGTGTAGTTCTGGGATTTTTGCTCACCGTTCTCATGATCATTTTCACCCCACGGGATAAGATCTTGTGTGGGACCCCAAATCGAGGGAGATTATTAATGGTATTGTATGTCTTACAATTGCTCCCACAGTTGATTTATTCACACCAACCTGCTTGCCTATTGTAGATTCACTTTTCCCAGCCTGGTGCAGGTCTACAATTTTCTTCCTGGTGTCCTTCGTCAGCTCTTTGGTCTTGGCCATGGTTGAGTTTGGTGTCTGATTGTTTGAGGTCATGGACAGGTGTCTTTTATTCAGCTAACGAGGTCAAACAGGTGCCATTAATACATGTAATGAGTGGAGGACAGAAGAGCTTCTTAAAGAAGTTGTTACAGGTCTGTGAGAGCCAGAAATCTTGCTTGTTTGTGGGTGACCAAATACTTATTTTCCACCATGAATTACAATTAAATTCTTTAAAATTCCTAAAGTGTGATTTCCTGGATTTTCTTTTTCTCATTTTGTCTCTCATAGATGAAGTGTACCTATGATGAAAATTACAGACCTCTCTCATCTTTCTAAGTAGGAGAACTTGCACAATCAGTGGCTGACTAAATACTTTTTACCCCATTGTGTATATGTTTTCTATCAACCAAATGAGGTGTGAGTGGGTTCCCTTTTGTATTCAGAGAAAATGTCCTGTCAAAGTTTGATATTCACAATATGTTTCTTTTTATGTAACTAAAGGACTGTCTCGCATTTGCTAATATTAATGTTCAGGAGTCCTCTGAACAAGCATGGCGTGCATTGGAATGGGCTTTTTGGTGGGCTGCATGCTTGATCTGATTGACAGAGGCATAGATAGATAGATATAGGGGAGCTTGGAAGTTTGTGAACCCTTTAGAATTCCTCCATTTAGGCAACAGCTTGCCCATGACAAAGCTGCATCAAACACTCTAATGCTTAGCTGCTTGGTCAATAAATTCACCTTTATTTCAGGGCCTTATGTGCCCATAGGTAGCTACAAATCCCAAACAATCTCTGTGTTTTGCTTCCATTTTTGCAGCTGTTGAAACACGACTACTGGAACCCACAGGCTACTCCTGGCACAAGTCATACCCAGTCTGAGCTTTATTAGTCAAAAGGGAGGATATCATTAATGAAGGATCATTATATGAAAAGTACAACATATCTAACGCCAGCGATTCTGACTGACCCAGATTTGAAATTCTTCTGGTCTTTATAACAAAGACCAAATAAATGATGCAATGCTATTGTATATAGAATAATAACTACTAAAGCCAATTTTGAAATCAGTTTATGTTTTTTTTGCATTTCATACACTAGGTTTTACCTGCATTTTCGTTATGCATGTGTTCAGCCACATGGTAAGTTTGACTGACTAGGGATATCAATTTTATACCGAATTCTGCTCTAATGTTGACACAACACTGTCATCATGTCATCATGTATCAAGACGACAGACTCATGATAATTGCAGTCATCAGCTTTAACTGAGTAATGGATGTGGGTAAAGCAATTTTATTCTCAAGCTGACAACCTACTCTCTAAACATCTGTATGATGACGTCTGTTCCAGTCTGAAATTGCCTGTGGTAAAGATGGCAGTTTAAACAGATGTGCAACCAAAAAAGAACAGGGCTTACATCCTGACTGACATATCTGGTGTATGTGACAAGTTTGTAATTATGACTTTATCTGCTGAGCAACAACCTTTCTAAAAATCGCTGCGATAAAAGAAAGGTTAGATAGGGGTCTGTAATTTGATAATACATATGAATCAAAATTTGGTTTCTTGGCTTGTAGCTTAAATAACTGCCAATTTAAAAGGTTTTGCTATGTAATCCATACTAAGAGATGCATTTATCATTTTATTTTTAATCCCGGTAGTGGTTCTTTGAGGAGACATGTAGGAATTAGATCTAGAAGACAGGCTGATGATTTAGAAGAAGAAATGAATGACGTCAGTTCAATCTGTTGAGCAAGATTATGGTATGCGTTTAAGGACCGCATTACGTTCTGTGAAACAGGCCGTTGACCGAAATGGACATTGACCGGACATTACCATAGGTGCATTGCCTTTTTAGGCTACTGTAACGTCAATATAAAGACTATTTTTACTAGTAAACTGCTAATACATAACAATACATAAAAGCATCAGATAGACCGCTGAAAACATGAGTGGAAACCTAAACCACTGTACACTTGCTAAACCTTTTGTAATTGATATAAATTCACAATAATTCTAGAAAATTTGGTGATGTATTGTTACGACCCTGTGTAACACTTAAGAGGATGGTATGATGGACCTGATACTTTTGATTGACAGAGGCCAAAAATGCATTGATAGACAGTATTACTAACAACACGAAAGATCAGCCAGATGAAACAGAGAGTGAATATGAACCATTTTATAGTGTCATAAGTTTGAGAGAATACAATCAGGTGTGATTGGACACCCTATTTTATTTACAAAAACCAATAAAAGTCTGCTCTTCACAACACATGTTTGTGGAAGTGTATCATAGCACGAACAAAGGAGATTACTGAGGACATCAGAAAAAGAGTTGTTGATGCTCACCAGGCTGGAAAAGGTTACAAAACCATCTCTAAAGAGTTTGGACTCCACCAATCCACAGTCAGACAGATTGTGTACAAACTGAGGAAATTCAAGATCATTGTTACCCTCCCCAGGAGTGGTCAACCAACACAGATCACTCCAAGAGCAAGGCGTGTCATAGTTGGAGAGGTCACAAAGGACCCCAGGGTAACTTCTAAGCACCTCAAGGCCTCTCTCACATTGGCTAATGTTAATGTTCATGAGTCCACCATCAGAAGAACACTGAACAACAATGGTGTGCATGAAAGGGTTGCAAGGAGAAAGCCACTGCTCTCCAAAAAGAACACTTCTGCTCATCTGCAGTTTCAAGATTACGTGGACAAGCCAGAAGGCTATTGGAACAATGTTTTGTGGACGGATGAGACCAAAATAGAACTATTGGGTTTAAAAGAAAAGCGTTATGTTTGGAGAAAGGAACACTGCATTCCAGCATAAGAACCTTATCCCATCTGTGAAACATGGTGGTGGTAGTATCATGGTTTGGGCCTGTTTTGCTGCATCTGGGCCAGGACGACTTGCCATCATTGATGGAACAATGAATGCTGATTTAAATCAGAAAATTCTAATGGAAAATGTCAGGACATCCGTCCATGAACTGAATCTCAGGAGAAGGTGGGTCATGCAGCAAGACAATGACCCTAATCACACAAGCCGTTCTACCAAAGAATGGTTAAAGAGGAATAAAGTTAATGTTTTGGAATATCCAAGTCAAAATCCTGACCTTAATCCAATGGAAATGTTGTGGAAGGACCTGAAGCGAGCAGCTAATGTGAGGAAACCCAGCAACATCACAGAGTTAAAGCTGTTCTGTACAGAGGAATGGGCTAAAATTCCTCCAAGCCAGTGTGCAGGACTGATCAACAGTTACAGGAAACATTTAGTTGCAGTTATTGCTGCACAGGGAGGGGGGGGTCACACCAGATACTGAAAGCAAAGGTTCACATACTTTGCCACTCACTAATATGTAATATTGGATCATTTTCCTCAATAAATAAATAAATGACCAAGTATAATATTTTTGTCTCATTTGTTTAACTGGGTTCTCTTTATCTACTTTTAGGACTTGTGAAAATCTGATGATGTTTTAGATCATATTTGTGCAGAAATTGTGTAGAAAATTCTATAGGGTTCACAAACTTTCAAGTACCACTGTAGGTCATGGGGGAAAACAAAGGAGTACTACTTACAGGCACATTTGCACATTTGGGGGGTTGACTAGGGGGGTCTAGAAGTTAACCCCATATGAGAATTTTAAAAAATGACCCAAAAAAATCTGCATTATGAAACTGGCATAAAATTAACAATATACTATACTAGCTATTTGGAGGAATTGCCTCAATTTTTTGTGAAGACAAAGACAGAAAAATGCTGGTTTGTATTACGTACAGATCTTAAATGACTTAACTACTATCCAACTACTAACAAGATGTACAGATCAAGCAATGATTCAGCAATGTCACTACACTAGCAGGTCCTAATTACACCACTCAAATACTAAGAATATAGACTGGTATAATCAAATGTGCTGGTCAGTCATTTTTATTTCTTTTCACATAAGGGAATATTAAGCGTCACTCAAAGGTCACTACATCCCCAACCACAGGACAAAAGGACTAGTGGTTAAACCCCAACAAAAAGGAACAAAAAGTGGCAATACCAGCCAAAATAGCTTTTTAAATCAAATTTTGTTAACAAAGTAAAGCTTTTCTTAAATCCAGTAAACACACCATCGAATAACTTTCATTATGAGAAAGCTATTGTAGATCTATTTGATTTGAATTTTTATGAATGAGTAATCATAATATTACTCATATATATTACTTGTGTCAGACGGCGACAACCTTGGGAGAGTTCGTGTCCCAGATACCGAACGGAGGAAAGGCAGCATTGGAGCTTGGAACGAGAGACCTTGAAACCCTTTTCAGCCAGTCTTTCCAACAGAATGATAGTGGCTTCTCTGCAGGTGGGCTCATCAACAGCAGAGACGAGAAGGTCGTCAGCGTACTGCAACACAACAGAGCTAGGGGGGTGGTTAGGTCTTGTAACGCATCTCGGACAGCAGCGGCAAACACTGCAGGTGAATCAATGTACCCCTGAGGGAGTCTTGTCCATGTGTACTGTCGGCCCCTGTGCGTGAAGGCGAACAGAGGCTGTGTCTGCTTTCCAACAGGAATGCTGAAAAAGGCAGAACATAAGTCAATCACAGAGAAACAACAATGATTGTGAGGAATCGAAGCGATTATAGAAGGCACATCTGGCACTATTGGAGCAACCGGAATAACAATTGAGTTAATTTTTCTGAGGTCTTGTGTGAAGCGCCATGGCCATCGGGCTTGGGGACAGGAATTAACTGGTGTGTTGTATTGACTTGTGCACGGAACCACCACGCCTTGCTGTAGAAGTTAAGAGAGAACCACAGTCAATTACCGGCAGCTTTAGCTGGTGTCAAGGGGTATTGTCGAATGTATACAGGATCAGTGTGTTTAATAGTGGCCTCATAGGGGGGGCAGGAAACACAAACCCCACATCATCCTATGATCAGCCCACAGAGTAAGCGGTAACTGTTGTAGAAAAACAGGAAGAGTGTTAGAAACGGACAAATACACTTCCTCAATATCTCTTTAGAGAGAGATGACAGAGAGAGCAGTAAAGGAGGGGGGTGACATTATCAGGCACACACACAGTCAAATCGTGAAACCACTGAAAGTCAGAGATAAATTTAGGGCTACTCATAAGATCCCTTCCCAGTAAAGAAAAAGGGCAATCGGGCATGTACACAAAAGAATGCACATCAGGTACAAAGCTTACCCAAAGAAGGGTCATCAGGGCAAGTTACAGGCAGTGGGGGCGTAAAATAAGAGTCAAAAGGAACCCCGTCAATTCCCACAGAGACCAACCGACCGTGGAAGAAAGAGCACCCCCATAAAAATTGCCCCAAGGAGGACATGGTAGCACCCAGTGTCCAACAGGAACGGATATTCAGTTTCTCCCACAGACACATGATAATAGGTAGGTCTCTGTTAGCTGGGGAAAGTGAACGAGAGGGTTCAACATGCTAATGGTCGGGGGCTCCTTACTCTGTAGGCAACCCCTAGTAGCCCTGATAGGGTCTCTCAGGGCGCTCAAAACTTATAGTTGTCCTTTTTCTTACGCCCTTCTGCCCTTTCCACAGTTTCTTTGACCTCCTCCACTTTGGGTTCATCTGTCTCCGGCTTCAAACCAAAGGGACTTGATTTATCAAGCGGCTTCATCATAACTATCGCCTAGCTTATTCTGCAAGATAAAACGATAGTCAGCTCCGGCGAGCTGGCAGCTGCGAGAGAGTTTAATCAGGGCGTCCACGAAAGGGAAACGCATTACTAGGGGATGGTTAGAAGATTAATGATATCCTTCAGCATGGAAGGATTCGGTGGTGATATTTTGTATCCTCGTGGGACACGTTTCCAGACAGCGGCCACATAGTAGTGGGTAGCGGGTGGCTTCAGAATCAGAGGGCCACTTGGTTCAGGCCTCTGATTTATTCTCAATGATTTAGTTGTTTCGGTAATCTGCATAGCAGCTAGTAAGGGGGGCCTGTGGTGCCGTTGGCGATGGGGGGTCGTGCGGCGGCGGATGAGGCAAATTTTTGTAGGCATAGCACACTGTGCCTCAGCGGGGCTTAACTGAGGCAAGGGAAACCTGGTTTTGGGAATTCCCTTCAAAACTTTCTTGGGCGTTATAAAGGTTTTGTGATAACTATCCCCAGGTCTTTTTCATTCCATACCATTGACGATATCCCTCGCACATATAGTCATAATACCATTCAGGGTCCCCCATCCCCTCAAAGATCATTCTATGCGCTGACTGTAAGTACCATGGATCAAAGGTGCCCTCCCTAGGGTAAGGGCGAAATTGTGGACTGCCCTCAGTCCAACCTGCCAAATTCTCCAGCCAAGGGCTGACATAAAAACCCAATCCACAACAAAACATCCAATCTTGGGGACTTTCCCCGGAATCAGGCTTAGGGTAAGAACAACCCATACTCACACCTCAGTATATTATACACAATCAATCAATACGGAAGGACCGGCACAGGTATTGATACGTCTTCTCTAGTATCTAAACTAGCAATGAGTATCAGGCATATAATCCCCGAAGGATCTACAAATCATCGAGTGATACCGCCAGCCATGTAGTCAAACAAATCATGTCTTACCTGACCAGAAGTATCACGTCGGGTGTCACCAAGAAACTGTTACATAGTTATTCGAGCCTCGTCCTATCTGACTCCCCTGTGCAGATCCCGTCCGGTCAGCGCTGGGAGGTCAGTGAAGAAACCACAACCAAGCTATAGCAGCAGCAGGTTTATTCAAAGAGCTCGATACACATAAGATGCATGGTTCTTTTAAACATTCCGAAGGAGGGAAAAAGAAGGGGAGGTCCCCTGCAAAAAAGTACTTTGTTCATACCAGAGCCAAAAAAGAAAGAGAGTAGCTATCAGCGAGGTCAAGCGGGGGAGCATCATGTGCTGGCAGTTATGTTATATCAACATTTAGTACATAAGATAAAGAGGGCATGCGATTTGGCAAAACAGAACATTCTGTACAAGTAACAAGTTCAACATTGTCCATGATTTTTCCACTAGTCAGCAAAGGGTTATAAGCGGACAGACTATAAGACTATACGAAGGATAATTATTCTTACACATGTTAATTGGGGGGAGGAGTTTGAAAATTGTTGCAAGAGTTCAGAATAAGATTCCGACGGTCTTTAAAAAGAATTATATGATTTCTATTTGGGTCTGTATCAGTAACGTTGCCAAATGAATTGACCTGATCAAATTGAGCAAATTTATGTGTAAGATTTAAAGATTTAAGATTGCGTATGAGTGTGTGCATCCTAAGATGAACTGGCGCCCTACCTAGGGTTGTTTCGGCCTGGCACCCGATGCCGCCGGCTAGGCACCGGCTCTCCTGTGACCCTGTGCAGAATTAAGCGGATAAGAAAGTGATTGAATGAATACTGTTACTATGCCTCACCCTTGATGACACAGAGGATGACTGTTTACATAGCAGTATCCAAGAGAGCTATATTAATTTCATAATTAATAATCCAAGTTTATGTTAGAACATTAAATTTCTGCTCAGGAACAGTTTCATTAACAATACCTTCCATAGATGTGAATGATCTAATGTTAAGCAGTCCAAGCTTCCATTGAAATGTGCTGGTAGAGATTGTTGGATTTAATGAGATTATTACATTAATTGTCATAGCTTTATAATATTCCTTGCTTTTCTTTTTATTGTTTACGTTTAGTGAGTTTTTCCTTGCCACCATCACCCTAGTCAATTTCCGATTGAGCCTTAAAGAACATAAAATTATAAAGCTGCTTTGAAATGAAGCCCTATTATAAAAAGCAAGAGTGGCCACCTGGAGCCTAGGTTAAAAAAGGTAGATTGTTAGTACCTGTGAGGCTTTAATTCATAAATAAGTTGTCAGTAATACTGTATTAGACACTAAACCTGAGTGTTGATTGAGAATCAAAGGAGCCCGTGTAAAGCAGCACGTCAGCTTATCAGACATTATAGTACATTGTGTGGTTTAACTTGAATTTCCATGAGAACTGTCATTGTTTTTAATAGCCACAGTTTACTAAGTTAATATATAATTTGAATGCATTTTATCGGTTAGGGGTAATTATTAATCACTGACTCTAAAAGTATCACTAGTATTCCGTAATGTGTGATATTTTTCCCCTTTCCTTGACTTGTGTTTTAATATTGACGAACACTAAAAGACTCAAAGAGTGAGTTCTTTTCCAAGTGCAGACACCACCCTACCAACTGAAGAGGTTCTGAAGAGATTCCCCTCATTTATAGTGGATCCACTGGCAAACAGTAGAGAGATAATCATCACCACTTATTCACAGAATGAACTCTTAATGAGAGAACTGTTGGATGAAAGGAGAAGTTTATTTCTGTCTGTGGTCAAGTTCCCCATTGGTTCCATTTCTTTATTGTAAATAGCTCTTAATCTTTGGATAAAAACATTATTTAAAGTCCTGACAGTTATTGAATTACCCACACTGCATGTACAAAATAGGGTTTCAAATTAAACTAGAAAGTGCAGTTCCTGCAGAAACTGCGAGTGTGTTGGGGTGGTGCGTGCCCCTGCGACGTGCATCAGGGACTGAGTATGTAGTTCGAAAGTCGACTGTAGTCACTGTAGTCACCTCAGGGTGCACACGGGACCTCAATGACCTTCCAGAAGCCCTAGTGACCCCTCGGGGACCTCAAGGACAGCAAAAGCATGACATGTCACCTCAGATTGCACCGGTATCAAGCGTGCTGAATTTTGTTGCTGTACATTGAAAATCAACTGAGTTATGGTCAATGACCTGCCAGGGGCCCCAGTGACGATCCTGGGCCCACAGGGGCCCCAGGGGCATGACATTTTACCTCAGATTGCACCCGGGACCAAACCTGCAGAATTTCGTGGCCGTAGGTGGAAAATCATCTGAGTTGTGGTCAGTGACCCGCCAGGGGCCGCAGTGCCCAGCCATGGCCCTTAGGGGCCCCATGGGCATCACATGTCACCTCAGATTGCCTCCAGGATCAAGCCTGCTGAATTTCATGGCCATAGGTCGAAAACCGACTGAGTCAGGGTCAATGACCTGGCAGCTGCCCAGCCAGGGCCATCAGGGATTGATGACATGGGCATGACATGTCACCTCAGATTGCACCCGGGACTAAGCCTGCCGAATTTCGTGGCCGTAGGTCGAAAAACTGACTGAGTTACAATCATTGCCATGCCAGGGGACCCAGTGCCCAGCGGGGGTGCAGAGGGGCCCCATGGGCTTCACATTTCACCTCAGATTGGACCCAGGACCAAGCCTGCTGAATTTCATGGCCATAGGTCAATAACTAACTGAGTTACAGTCATTGGCCCGTCAGGGGCCCCAGTGCCCAGCCAGGGTCCTCATGGGCCCCATGGGCATCACATATCACCTCAGATTGCACCCGTGATTAACCCTGCTGAATTTTGTGGCAATAGGTCGAAAACTGACTGAGTTGCTGTCATTGGCCCGCAAGGGGCCCCAGTACCCAGCCAGGGTCTACAGGGGTCTCATGGGCATCACATGTCACCTTAGATTGCACCCGGGACCAAGCCTGCCAAATCTCATGGCTGTAGGGCGAAAACTGTCCTGCCAGGTACCTCTGTGCCCTCTGTGGTACTATGCAAACAATGGACCTAATAATCAAGGAAACGCGCACAGAACTGAAACATGCTGCTGCTTTGGAATGTACAGTTGTTGTTGTTGCTCGATTTAAAGTCATTTTGCGCTGTCATTTCTGATTCTTCGCTCTCGTATTAAAGATAGTGCTGTCACTCCATAGTATTGGGTGTAATTTGAACTCCAAAGTGCCCGTCTGTTTGAATGAGAGCAGCTGTGAGTCTGTGGGCGTGGCCTGCGAGTGTGTGTGTGTGTGTGAGAGAGGGGAGAGACAGCGTCTGTCCTCAGCCATGTTTCATGTAAACTCTCTGTGTCAGACCTTTCAAACAAACGGTCATAACTCCAAAAATAATTAACCTATCGCTTATCTGAAAAGCTTGTGTCAGAGAGGAACCCTTGCTGATCGCTCTGATTGATGAGAAAATGGCTGAGTTATGACAAGTTAAAAACGACATGAAAATGAAAGTGAATGAGAGCCTTATCACTACGTAGTCCAGAACAAATCATCGTAACTCGAAAAATAATTTGTTGAACGACGGGATATTTGGATGTGTCATGAAGGGGAAGTATCTGTATTATTTGAAGTTTAAATGGAGTTTCTAGGTAAAAGTATATTGATTTTACACACGTTTGTTCCGCGAAAAGTGACTGAATGTACATTTGTACAATGTCAGCTGCAAGCGATTTTGGACCTCTCAAACAAATGGACATAACTCGAAAAATGTGTAACCACTAAATTATCTGAAAAGTTTTTGTGAGAGAGGACCCCTTGGTGATGGCTACGATATAAAATGATGTGGATTGACGAAAAAGCCTCAAAGTTATGACAGGTTAAACACAAATGAAACTTTGGAAGAAGCCACCTCACAGTTCCGAAAATTAACATGAACATGGCTGTCAATGAGGGAAGTTTTAGTCCCTAGTCCCCAAAAAATCGTCATAACTCGAAAAAAATTATTTGTTTAGCGATGCAATCTTTTGATGAATTATGATGGGGAAGTATCTCAACCATTTGCAGTTTAAATGGAGTTTCTAGATGAAAGCATCAGGGCTTTAGACACGTTTGTTCAGTGAAAAAGTGCACTAATCGATTTTCACTCAAGGCTAGAGTGTGCCACTCTACCTAGTGGCATAGAGAATGAATGGAGTGATATTTAAAGAGTGATAGAAAGTGTTCAAAGAGTGCAATCTGTCCGAAACTTGACCTGAGAGGTCGTGGTGAACCCAGGCCAAGTTTCGTGTTTGTAGCTCAAAAAAAAAACCGAGTTACGGCAGTTTAAACACAAAATCCCATTCAAGTGAATGGGACGTTTTTTTTTGCACAAATGCGAGTGTAGCATGCGGATGCAACAACATTTCTCTTAGGTATCGACAAGCACACTTCTCAAGAACATGCCGGACGTTTTGGTGTTTGTCCCATGTCGATATCTTGAAAACTGTAGGAGAAGATATGCGCAGAAAATCAGCTGAAATAATAATAAATACTAGAAAGTGCAGTTCCTGCAGAAACTGCGAGTGTGTTGCGGTGGTGCGTTAGCCTGCGACGTGCATCGGGGACCGAGTATGTAGGTCGAAAATCGACTGTAGTCATTGGCCGTTTCTCAATATGCATGCTCGTCTGTGCTTGTGTTGTTGTATACTTGTGAAACGTGATCAGTCGCAGCCCAAGCACTGTTGCATTTCTAAATTCGCATCTAACCAAGTACGCGCCAAATCCCTGGATGTCTTCTGGATCCGGCCATATTACCGAGGATGCATCACAGCAGACTTGTGTGGTCTTGAACAGCGAAATATCCCACAATGCATTGCCAGCTTTGTAATGGCGGATTCGAGGATTCCCAACTCGATGTATAATTTCTAAAGTAATACTGTTATTGTGTCAGGAAATTAAGGTATAAGACTTATTTAGGCAAGAATGTAGTTGTTTAAAATGCAACTAAGCGGTCACTTTATCAGTCAAGAGAAAGCTCACATAAAAAACTGCTCACATCATTTGGGAGATGTGACGTAAAGTTATTAACGTATTTATTATGCATTATTTATTTAATTTGTTCAGCCTGAATTGTAAATATCAGTTGGCTGATATAAATTTCTGAATTAAATTCTCTTCTGAAACCAGAGTTGTTTGCTGCTGGCTTCTGTTTGGGAAGGTTTTAATTGATGCTTAAATGCGATCGTTTCGTGGGTACACATACATTAAGCTATGCAAAGGACTGTAAAACATCGGAGCACGTGTTCCAATACTGACAGGCTTTATAAAACATGTGTTAGTATTTTATGTAAGTGTAAAAACCAAACCGTGTTGTCTCCATATCCAAGTACGCTGCTGTTCCAATTGTAGAATACCTCGACAGCGTGCTTCCTTCATCTGGAGAATGTAGTCGCAAGTGTAACTTCCTACTCTAGACTTAGGAAGTATGCAAGTCCGAAGTTGGCATACTTGGTATTGAGAAACGGCTGTAGTGTCATCTTTACTGCATTAAATATTAATCTCTAAATTATTCTTTCATGCCGATTTAGTAAAGCCATGTAGTAATTGTCATGTAATTTACATAAGAGCTGTCTGGCCCTTTAAGAGTGTACGAGGGAGCGAGTGTGTAGTGAACGGGAGTGAATTGACCGTTTTCGGCTGTGCTTGAGTTTCCATGTTTTACTCTGTGCTTGTGTGTATTAAAAGTGACGTTCGTGTTTAACCCGACTTAAAGGTTTGGACTCTTTAATTAATTACAATATTTTACTGTAATGATCAAGCGTTCAGCTCGCCCATACTTCCGGGTTGTAAATGCAAACACAACGGAGAGGCACTGCAGCTGTGAAAGCTGTAAAGTGATTTAGCGCTTTCGTTTTTAGATTTTCCGCTGTGGTGTCTGATTTTGCGCTGTCGCATTAAACATATAGATGCAAATCTAAGTTGAGCACCGAAAAAACGTTTGTGCAGTGAAAAAGTGCATTAATCGATTTGCAGTCAAGGCTAGAGTGTGCCACTGTACCTAGTGGCATAGAGAATGAATGGAGTGATTTTGAAAGAGTGATAGAAAGTGTTCAAAGAGTGCAATCTGTGCGAAACCTGACCTGAGAGGTCTTGGTCAACCAAGGTCCGAGCATGCCGAGTTTCGTGTTTGTAGCTCAAAAATTGACCGAGTTACGGCAGTTTAAACACAAAATCCCATGCAAGTGAATGGGATGTTTCTTTCGCACAAATGCGAGTGTAGCATGCGAATGCAGCAACATTTCTCTTAGCTATCAACAAGCACACTTCTCAAGAACATCCCGGACGTTTTGGTGTTTGTCCCATGTCGATATCTCGAAAACTGTAGGAGGAGATACGCACCGAAAATCAGGTGGAATAATAAAAATAACTAGAAAGTGCAGTTCCTGCAGAAACTGCGAGTGTGTTGCGATGGTGGTGCCCCCGGTGACGTGCATCAGGGAAGGAGTATGTAGGTCGAAAGCCATTCGACCATTGTAGTCATTGTAGTTACCTCAGGGTATGACATGTTACCTCAGATTGCACCCGGGAGCAAGCCTGCCAAATTTTGTGGCCGTAGGTCGAAAACTGACTGAGTCACTGTCATTGGCCCGCCAGGGGCCCCAGTGTCCAGCTGGGGTCCACAGGGGCCCAATGGGCATCACATGTCACCTCATGTTTCACCCTGGACCAAGCCTGCCAAATTTTGTGGCTGTAGATCGAAAACTGACTGAGTCACTGTCATTGGCCCGCCAGGGGCCGCAGTGCCCAGCCAGGGTCCACAGGGGCCCCATGGGCATTACATGCCACCTCAGATTGCATGAGTGGTTAACCGTGCCAAATGTCGTGGCTGTAGGTCAAAAACTGACTGAGTTACAGTCATTGGCTTGCCAGAGGCCCCAGTGCCCAGCCGGGGTTCTCTGGGGCCTAATGGTTATCACATCTCACCTCAGATTGCACCCGGGACCAAGTCTGCTAAATTTCATGGCTGTAGGTCAAAAACTGCCCGAGTTACAGTCATTGACCCGCTAGGGGCCCCAGTACCCAGCCGGGGTCCACAGGGGTCCCATGGGCATCACATGTCACCTCAGATTGCACCCGGGACCACGCCTGCCGAATTTCATGGCTGTAGGGCGAAAACTGTCCTGCCAGGTACCTGTGGTACTATGCAAACAATTGAGCTAATAGGTCTCAGGAGAGCTGATCCAAGCCATTCTGTGAGAATGACAGCTGCTCAGTGTGTGGGCGTGGCCTGCATGTGCACATGTTTGTGTGAGAGACAGAGAGAGAGAGAAAATGACAGTTGAACGATGAGATACTTTGATGTCTCATTAAGGGGAAGTATCTCTACCATATGGAGTTTCTAGATGAAAGTATAATGATTTTAGACACGTTTGTTCAGTGAAAAAGTGAATTAATAAAAATCCCTAAAATCTCAGTTTCAAGCGATTTTGGACCTGTCAAACAAATGGTCATAACTCAAAAAATATTTAACCAATCAATTATCTGAAACGTTTGTGTGAGAGAGGACCCCTTGCTAGTTTATAAGATGATGTGGATTGACGAAAAAGGCTCAAAGTTATGACAGGTTAAACACAAATGAAACTTTGAAAAAAGGCGCCTCGCCGTTCCCAAATTTAACGTGGCTGTGAATGAGGGAAGTTTCAGTCCCTAGTCTCGAACAAATCATCATAACTCGAAAAGTAGTTTGGTTAGCGATGCCAACTTTTGAGGAATTATGAAGGGGAAGTATCTCTACCATTTGCAGTTTAAATGGAGTTTCTAGGTGAAAGTATCAGGATTGTAGAGAAGTTTGTTCTGTGATAAAGTGAATTAATCGATTTTCCCTGAAATCTAGAGTGCACACTCTAGCTTCTGCCCTATTAAATGAATGGAGTGAATTTTAAAGAGTGATGGAAAGTGATCAAAGAGTGATTTCTGTCCGAATGATGGGTTTCTCGAAAACTGTAGGAGGAGATACGTGCAGAAAAGTTGGTGGAATAATAATAATAAGAAACTGCGAGTGTGTTGCGGCGGTGTATGCCCCCGGCCTTGTGCATCAGCGACCGAGTATGTAGGTCGAAAGCTGACTGTAGTCCTTGTAGTCACCTCAGGGTATGACATGTTACTTCAAATTGCACCCAAGACCAAGCCTGCCAAATTTCGTGGCCATAGGTCGAAAACAGACTGGGTTACGGTCATTGGCCTGCTAGGGGCCCCAGTGCCCAGCCGGGGTCCACCGGGGTCCCATGGACATCACATGTCACCTCAGATTTCACCCGGTACCAAGCCTGCCAAATTTTGTGGCCGTAGGTGGAAAATCGACTGAGTTTCGTTCATTGGCCTGCCAGGGGACCCATTGCCCAGCCGGGGTTCTCTGGGGCCTTATGGGCATTACATGTCACCTCAGATAGCACCCTGGACCAAGTCTGCTGAATTTTGTGGCCGTAGGTCGAAAACCGACTGAGTTACATTCATTGGCCTGCCACCAGTCCCAGTGCCCAGCCGGGGTCCACAGGGGCCCCATGGGCATAACATTTCACCTCAGATTTCACACTGGACCAAGCCTGCCAAATTTTGTGGCCGTAGGTCGAAAACTGACCGAGTTACGGTCATACGCCCGCCAGGGGACCCATTGTCCAGCCGGGGTTCTCTGGGGCCTTATGGGCGTCACACGTCACCTCAGATTACACCCAGGACCAAGCCTGCTGAATGATGTGGCCATAGGTCAATAACTGACTGAGTTACACTCATTGGGCCGCCAGGGGTCCCAGTGCCCAGCCGGGGTCCTCATGTACCCCATGGGCATCACATGTCACCTCAGATTGCACCCGTGATTAACCCTGCCAAATTTTGTGGCCATAGGTCGAAAACTGCCTGAGTTGCGGTCATTGGCCCGCAAGTGGCCCCAGTACCCAGTCAGGGTCCACAGGGGTCCCATGGGCATCACATGTCACCTCAGATTGCAGGTGAATAACTGACTGAGTTACCGTCATTGGCCCCGCTAAAGGCCCCAATGCCCAGCAATGGTCCTCACAGGCCCCATGGGCATCAGAAGTCACATCAGATTGCACCCAGGGCCAAGCCTGCCAAATTTTGTGGCGGTAGGTCGAAAAATGACTGAGTAATGGTCATTGGCCTGCCAGGAGCCTCAGTGCCCTGCTGGGATCCACAGGGGCCCCATGGGCATCACACGTCACCTCAGATAGCACCCGGGACCAAGCCTGACGAATTTCGTGGTCATAAATCAATAACTGACTGAGTTACAGTCATTGTCCCACCAGGTGCCCCAGTGCCCAACCGGGGTCCACAGGGGCTCCATGGGCATCACATGTCATCTCAGATTGCAGCCGGGACGAAACCTGCCAAATTTTGTGGCCATAGGTCGAAAACTGACTGAGTTACGGTTATTGGCCTGCTAGCGGCACCAGTACCCAGCTGGGGTCCACAGGTGCCCCATGGGCATCACATGTCACCTTAGATTTCACCCTGGACCAAGCCTGCCAAATTTCGTGGCCGTAGGTCGAAAACTGACTGTGTTACTGTTATTGGCCCACCCCAGGGGCCCCAGTGCCCACCCGGGGGTCCATAGGGGCCCCATGGGCATCACCTATCACCTCAGATTACACCCGGGATCAAGCTTGCCGAATTTCGTGGCCGTAGGTCGAAAACTGACTGAGTTACAGTCATTGGCACACCCAGGGACCCCAGTGCCCACCCGGGGTCTACAGGGGCCCCATGTGCATCACATATCACCTCAACTTGCTCCCGAGATCAAGCTTGCCGAATTTCGTGGCCGTAGGTCGAAAACTGACTGAGTTACAGTCATTGGCCCACCCAGGGGCCCCAGTGCCCACCTGGGGTCCACAGGGGCCCCATGGGCATCACAGGTCACCTCAAATTGCACCCGGGATCAAGCTTGCTGAATTTCGTGGCCATAGGTCAAAAACTGACTGAGTTATGAGTCATTAATTTTTGGCCCATTCATTTCCTATGGGAAAATTCGGACTTTGCGGGTCCTCTGTGGGGCCCCCCAACGTCCGACCGGAGAGCCCTATACAAGCACACCATTCCCGACCAGACCCAACGCAATGGCACTGGAACGTGGTCGATATCTCAAAAGCTACGGCAGTTGAAATGCGTCGAAAAGCGTGGAATAATAATAGCATCAGGGACCGAGTATGTAGGTCAAAAGCCAACAGTATTCATTGTCGTCACTTCAGGGTGCACACGGGACCAAGCCTGCTGAACTACAAAACGTTAGGTCTAAAACTGACTGAGTTACATTACCAGAGGCCGCAGTGACCCGTCAGGGACCTCAAGGACAGCAAACGCATGACATGTCACCTCAGATTGCACCCGGTATCAAGCCTGCTGAATTTCATTGCTGTACATTGAAAATCAACTGAGCTGTGGTCAATGACCTGTCAGGGGCCCCAGTGCTGATGCTGGGGCCTCATGGACCCCAGGAACATGATATGTTACCTCAGATTGCACGCGGGGCCAGGACTGCAGAATTTCGTGGCCATAGGTGAATAACTGACTGAGTTACCGTCATTGGCCCCGCTAAAGGCCCCAGTGCCCAGCAATGGTCCTCACAGGCCCCATGGGCATCAGAAGTCACATCAGATTGCACCCAGGGCCAAGCCTGCCAAATTTTGTGGCGGTAGGTCGAAAAATGACTGAGTAATGGTCATTGGCCTGCCAGGAGCCTCAGTGCCCTGCTGGGATCCACAGGGGCCCCATGGGCATCACACGTCACCTCAGATAGCACCCGGGACCAAGCCTGACGAATTTCGTGGTCATAAATCAATAACTGACTGAGTTACAGTCATTGTCCCACCAGGTGCCACAGGGGCCCCATGGGCATCACATGTCATCTCAGATTGCAGCCGGGACGAAACCTGCCAAATTTTGTGGCCATAGGTCGAAAACTGACTGAGTTACGGTTATTGGCCTGCTAGCGGCACCAGTAGCCAGCTGGGGTCCACAGGTGCCCCATGGGCATCACATGTCACCTTAGATTTCACCCTGGACCAAGCCTGCCAAATTTCGTGGCCGTAGGTCGAAAACTGACTGAGTTACTGTCATTGGCCCACCCAGGGGCCCCAGTGCCCACCCGGGGTCCATAGGGGCCCCATAGGCATCACATTTCACCTCAGATTTCACCCGGGACCAAGCCTGCCAAATTTTCTGGCCGTAGGTCGAAAACTGAACGAGTTACGTTCATTGGCCCGCCAGGGGACCCATTGCCCAGCTGGGGTTTTCTGGGGCCTTATGGGCGTCACACGTCACCTCAGATTACACCCAGGACCAAGCCTGCCAAACGATGTGGCCATAGGCCAATAACTGACTGAGTTACAGTCATTGGCCCGCCAGGGGCCCCAGTGCCCAGCCGGGGTCCTCATGTACCCCATGGGCATCACATGTCACCTCAGATTGCACCCGTGATTAACCCTGCCAAATTTTGTGGCCATAGGTCGGAAACTGCCTGAGTTGCGGTCATTGGCCCGCAAGTGGCCCCAGTACCCAGTCAGGGTCCACAGGGGTCCCATGGGCATCACATGTCACCTCAGATTGCACCCGGGACCAAGCCTGCCAAATTTCATGGCTGTAGGGCGAAAACTGTCCTGCCAGGTACCTCTGTGCCCTCTGTGTTACTATGCAAACAATGGCTCTCATACATGTCAGAAAAGCTGATCCAAGCCATTCTGTGTGAATGACAGCTGCTCTGTGTGTGGGCGTGGCCTGCATGTGCGTAAGTGTGTGTGTGTGTGGCAGTTACATTTCAAATCTACACAGCCATATGTTTCATGTAAAATCTCAGTTTCAGACCTCTCAAACAAACGGTCATAACTCCAAAAATAATTAACCGATCACTTTTCTGAAAAGCTTGTGTGGGAGAGGACCCCTTGCTGAAACTGTGTTGATTGATGAGAAATTGTCAGAGTTATGACAAGTTAAAAACACATGAAAATTTAGAAAAAGACAAATCAGAGTTGAAGCAATTATAATGGGGGTCAATGGGAGGAAAATCAATACCTAGTCCCGAACAAACCGTCATAACTCAAAAAATTATTTGTTGAACGATGAGATACTTTGATGTGCCATTAAGGGGAAGTATCTCTACCATTTGAAGTTTAAATGGAGTGTCTAGATGAAAGTAGTTGTCTTGTAATGCGATTTACATAAGAGCTGTCTGGCCCTTTAAGAGTTTAGAAGGGAGCTAGTGTGTAGTGAACAATAGTGAATTGAGCGTTTCCGGCTGTGCCGGCCATGTTTTACTCTGTGCTCGTTTGGATTACAAGTGATGTTTATCCCGACTTAAAGGTTTGGACTGTTTAATTAATTACAATATTTTACAGTAATGATCAAGCCTTCGTATTAAACATGTTGTTGCAAATCTAAGTAAGAAGAATCCATCTTTCATTGAGATGTGCTCTCCGTGTGTGGGCGTGGCCTGCATGTGTTTGAATCGAACGGAACGGAGCCCCATCTCTGGTCTGCCTCTTTCATTTCAGAGGTGTCAAACAAACGCTCATAACTGGAGAAGTAATTTGTTGAACGACGAGATATTTGGAGGTGTCATGAACGGGAGGCATGTCTACCATGTGAAATTTAAATGGAGTTTCTAGGTGAAAGTATAATGATTTTACACACGTTTGTTCCCCGAAAACAGTGACAGAAAGAGCGTTGAGAGTGACTTTCAAGCGAATGGTCATAACTAAAAAAATATGTAACCAATCAATTATCTGAAACGTTTGTGTGAGAGAGGACCCCTTGCAGATTGGTAGTATATAAGATGATGTGGATTGACGAAAAAGGCTCAAAGTTATGAGAGGTTAAACACAAATGAAACTTTGAAAAAAGGCACCTCGCCGTTCCCAAATTTAACATGGCTGTGAATGAGGGAAGTTTCAGTCCCTAGTCTTGAACAAATCGTCATAACTCGAAAAGTAGTTTGTTTAGCGATGCCATCTTTTGACTTATCTTATGAAGGGGAAGTATCTCTACCATCTGAAGTTGAAATGGAGTTTCTAGATGAAAGTTCAATGATTTTAGACACGTTTGTTCAGTGAAAAAGTGAATTAATAAACATCCCTAAAATCTCAGTTTCAAGCGATTTTGGACCTGTCAAAGAAATGATCGTAACTCGAAAAATATTTAAGCAATCAATTACCTGAAAGGTTTGTGTGAGAGAGGACCCCTTGCTGATCGCTCCGATATAAAATGGTGTGGATTGACAAAAAAGCCTAAATGTTATGACAGGTTGAACACAAATGAAACTTTGGAAAAAGCCTCCTCGGAGTTTCAAAAATTAACATGGGTGTCAATGAGGGAAGTTTTAGTCCCCAGTCTCAAACAAATCATCATAACTCGAAAAATAATTTGTTTAGCGATGCAATCTTTTGATGAATGATGAAGGGGAAGTATCTATACAATTTGCAGTATAAAGGGAGTTTCTAGGTGAAAGTATCAGGAGTTTAGAGAAGTTTGTTCTGTGAAAAAGTGAATTAATCGATTTTCCCTGAAATCTAGAGTGCACACTCTAGCTTCTGCCCTATTCAATGAATGGAGTGATTTTTAAAGAGTGATAGAAAGTGATCAAAGAGTGATTTCTGTCCAAAACTTGAGATGATGGGTCTCGGTCAGCCCAGGTCCGATCATGCTGAGTTTCGTGTTTGTAGCTCAAAAATTGACCGAGTTACGGAAGTTTTTAAAAAAATCCTATTCAAGTGAATGGGACGTTTTTTCACACAAATGCGAGTGTAGCGTGCGAATGCAACAACATTTCTCTTTGCTATCGACATGCACACTTCTCCGGAACATTGCCGGACGTTTTGGTGTTTGTCCCGTGTCGATATCTTGAAAACTGTAGGAGGAGATACGCACCGAAAATTTGGTGGAATAATAATAAAAATAATAAGAATAACTAGAAAGTGCAGTTCCTGCAGAAACTGCGAGTGTGTTGCGACGGTGCGTGCCCCCGGCCTCACCTCAGATAGCACGCAGGACCAAGCCTGCAGAATTTCGTGGTGATAAATCAATAACAGACTGACTCACGGTCATTGGCACGCCAAGGGCCCCAGTGGCCTGCCGGTGTCCACAGGGGCCCCATGGGCATCACATGTCACCTCAGATTTCACCTGGGATGAAGCCTGCCAAATTTTGTGGCCGTAGGTGGAAAACTGACTGAGTTACAGTCACTGGCCCGCCAGGAGCCCCATTGCCCTGCTGGGGTCCACAGGGGCCTCTTGGGCATCACATGTCACCTCAGATAGCACCCAGGACCAAGCCTGCCGAATTTTGTGGTCGTAAATCAATAACTGACTGAGTTACAGTCATTGTCCCACCAGGGGCCCAAGTGCCCTGCTGGGGTCCACAGGGGCCCCATGGGTATCACATGTCACGTCAGATTTCACCTGGGACGAAGCCTGCCATATTTTGTGGCCATAGGTTGAAAACTGACTGAGTTGCGGTCATTGGCCCGCAGAAGGCCCCAGTACTCAGTCGGGGTCCACAGGGGTCCCATGGACATCACATGTCACCTCAGAATTCACCCGGGACCAAGCCTGATGAATTTCGTGGTCATAAATCAATAACTGACTGAGTTACGGTCATTTTCCTACCAGGGGCCCCAGTGCCCTGCCGGGGTCCACAGGGGCCCCATGGGCATCACACGTCATCTCAGATTGCACCCGGGATGAAGCCTGCCAAATTTTGTGGCCATAGGTCGAAAACTGACTGAGTTACAGTTATTGGCCTACTGGGGGCCCCAGTGCCCAGCCGGGGTCCACAGGTGCCCCATGGGCATCACATGTCACCTCAGATTTCACACTGGACCAAGCCTGCTAGATTTTGTTGCCGTAGGTTGAAAACCGACTGAGTTATGTTCATTGGCTCGGCAGCGGCCCCAGTGCCCTGCCGGGGTCCACAGGGGCCCATGGCATCACCACAGTCATCTCAGATTGCACCCGGGACGAAGCCTGCCAAAATTTTGTGGCCATAGGTCGAAAACCGACCTGAGTTTACAGTTATTGGCCTACTTGGGGGCCCCAGTGACCAAGCCCGGGGTCACAGGTGGTCCCCATGGGCATCACATGTCACCCCGATTTCACACTGGACCAAGCCCTGCTAGGATTTGTTGGACGTAGGTGAAAACCGACTGAGTTATGTTCATTGGCTCGTGTCAGCGGGCACCCAGTGCCCAGCGGACCCCATGGACCCCATGGGCATCACATGTCACCTCAGATTGCAGCCGTGATTAACCCTGCCAAATTTCGGTCCGTAGGTCGATAAAACTGAGCTGAGTTGCGGTCATTGGCTCGCCAGCGGCCCCAGTGCCAGCGGGTTCCACAGGGACCGCATGGGCTCATCACATGTCACCTCAGATTTTTCACCCTGGACCGAGCCTTCCAAATTTTGTGGCCCGGTTGTCGAAAAACCGACTGAGTTACGTTCATTGGCGCCGCCAGCGGCCCCAGTGCCCAGCCGAGGTCCACAGGGGCTCCATGTCATCACATTTCACCTCAGATTTTACCGGGACCAAAGCCTGCTGAATGATGTGGCCATAGGTCAGATAACTGACTGAGTTATAGTAATTTTGCCCGCCCCCAGTGCCCAGCCGGGGTCCACAGGGGCCCCATGGGCATCACATGGTCACCTCAGATTTCACACTGGACCAAGCCTGCTAAATTTTTTGCCGTAGGTTTGAAAACCGACTGAGTTATGTTTCATTGGGCCCGCCAGCGGCCCCAGTGGGCCCAGCCGGGGTCCACAGGGGCCAGACCATGGGCAATTCACTGTCCCCTCAGATTTTCACACTGGACCAGCCTGACTAAATTTTGTTGCCGTAGGTTGAAAACCGGACTGAGTTATGTTCATTGGCTCGCCGCGGCCCCAGTGCCCAGTACGGTGTCCACCAGGGGCCTTATGGGCGTCCACCCGTCACCTCAGATTACACCCAGGAACCAAGTCTGATGGAATGATGTCCGGCCATAGGTCAATTAACTGAATGATTTACAGTCATTGGCCCGGCCAGGGGTCCCAGTGCCCAGTCGGGGTCCTCATGGACCCCATTCGGGCATCACATGTTTCACCTCAGATGCCAATTAAAAGGAGTTTCTAGGTGAAAGTATAATGATTTTACACACGTTTGTTCCGCGACAACAGTGACAGAAGAGCGTTGAGAGTTGAGAGTGACTTTCAAGACGATTTTGCACCTCTCAAAACAAATGGTCATAACTCAAAAAAATATGTAACCAATCCCCAATTATCTGAAAGGTTTGTGTGAGAGAGGAACGCCTTGCAGATCGCTACTATTAAGATGATGTGGATTGACAAAAAAGCCTAAAAGTTACCCTCACAGGCAGATGAGGGGGGGGGAACAACATGGAAGGACAAACCCAAATTGACACACCTTTGAAAAAACGGCGCCTCGCTGTTCCTCAAATTTAACATGGCTGTGAAATGAGGACGTTCCAGTCCCTAGTCTCGAACAAATTCATCAATAACTCGAAAAAGTAGTTGTTTAGCGAATGCCATCTTTTGATGAGTGATGAAGGGGAAATATCTCTACCATTTGAAGTTTTAAATGGAGTTTCTAGATGAAAGTATTAATGATTTTAGATACGTTTGGTCAGTGAAAAAAGTGAATTAAATAAAAATCCCTAAATAAAATCTCAGTTTCAAGCGATTTTGGACCTGTCAAAAAGAAATGATCATAACTCGAAAATCGTATTTAAGCAATCAATTATCTGAAAAGTTTGTTTGAGAGAGGACACCTAGATGATCGCTATGATATAAAGATTAATGGATTGACGAAAAAGCCTAAAAGTTATGACAGGTTGAACACAAATGAAACTTTGGAAAAAGCGTCCTCGGAGTTTCAAAAATTAACATGGCTGTCAATGAGGGAAGTGTGAGTCTCTAGTCCCGAACAAATCATCATAATTTGTTTAGCGATGCAATCTTTTGATGAATTATGAAGGGGAAGTATGTCTACCATTTGCAGTTTAAATGGAGTTTCTAGGTGAAAGTATCAGGAGTTTAGAGAAGTTTGTTCAGTGAAAAAGTGAATTAATCAATTTTCCCTGAAATCTAGAGTGCACACTCTAGCTTCTGCCCTATTAAATGAATAGAGTGATATTTAAAGAGTGATAGAAAGTGGTCAAAGAGTGATATCTTTCTGAAACTTGAGATGATGGGACTCGGAGAGCCTAGGTCCGACCATGCCGTGTTTCGTGTTTGTAGCTCTAAAATTGACCGAGTTACGGCAGTTTTTAAAAAAATCCCATTCAAGTGAATGGGACGTTTTTTCGCACAAATGCGAGTGTAGCGTGCGAATGCAACAACATTTCTCTTTGCTATCGACAAGCACACTTCTCCGGAACATGCCGGACGTTTTGGTGTTTGTCCCGTGTCGATATCTTGAAAACTGTAGGAGGAGATACGTACCAAAAATTTGGTGGAATAATAATAATAATAATAAAAATAACTAGAAAGTGCAGTTCCTGCAGAAACTGCGAGTGTGTTGCGGCGGTGCTTCCCCGTACTCCCAGATAGAAATGTTGGATTTCTGCAAAACTTGGCTTGCAGTTCTGTCTCAGGCAGATATGTAAATGCTTAAAGTTGTGGTCTGATTAAACACTGCGTCTTGCCACGTGAGGACATGAGTGCTTCCCCCACTGCCCTATTAAAAGGCTCTCAGAGCCTACTTTTGGGTAGTATATCTCTTGTTGAGGGATTGTTGACTGGTAGACATGCCTCTACGACACATTCAAAGACATACTGCCCAGTTGACAGACTCTGAGAGGTGACAAATCACCCACCATTTAGGCTGTTCTGAGCTAGCTGTTAGGAGCTGTCAAGAGCAATGGTTCCATGAGGACATGCACCCACTGTGAACAGGCTCTGGACGGCCCAGACAAACCACCATCCAGACACAGATGGCACTTTCAGTACATACCTCGGTCTCTGTCCAGAATTCTTCCAGGTGGAGATTTTCAGAAGGAAATTTGTTGTCGCGGTGCACATTACATTTACAGCATTTAGCAGACGCCCTTATCCAGAGTGACTTTCAGTTCCTACAATCTTACAATCCAAGCAATTGAGGTTTAAGGGTCTTGCTCAAGGAACCAAAAGTGGCAGCTTGCCAGAGGGATTTAAACCCTGGACCTTCCGGTCCATATTTCAGTACCTTAACCACTAGGCTACCACAGTCCCCTTAACAGAATGGCAATGGCAGGACACATTAGGTGTCAGCCAGCCACCATCACCTTTGTTTGCAGGGGTGTCATGAACAAGAAACCTGGACTGCTATGGACTGGACCTGTATCGTCTTTAGTGACAAATCCAGCTTCTGTTTGGGATCCGATGATGGTCTGGTTCGAGCACAGAGGGCTCATGGTGAGCACTTCAATTCTGCCTTTGCTGTGGAGTGACACCAACTGCTGGAGTGATGACGTGGGGAGCCATCACATACAACAGTCAAATTATCAAAGATGAAATTAGAGTCAGGTGTTTTCAATCAATGGGATGACTATCAGGTGTGAGTGGGCACGATGTTTTATTTAAAGAACAGAGATCTATCAAAGTCTGCTCTTCACAACACATGTTTGTGGAAGTGTATCATGGCATGAACAAAGGAGATTTCTGAGGACCTCAAAAAAAGAATTGTTGATGCTCATCAAGCTGGAAAAAGGTTACAAAACCATCTCTAAAGAGTTTGGACTCCAGCAATCCACAGTCAGACAGTTTCTGTATAAATGGAAGATATTCAAGACCATTGTTACCCTCCCCAGGAGTGGTTGAAAAACAAAGATCACTCCAAGAGCAAGGCGTGTAATAGTTGGCGAGGTCACAAAGGACTCCAGGGTTCTAAGCAACTGAAGGCCTCTCTCACAATGGCTAATGTTAATGTTCATGAGTCCACCATCAGAAGAACTCTGAACAACAATGGTGTGCATTGAAGGGTTGCAAGGAGAAAGCCACTGCTCTCCAAAAAGAACATTACTGCTCATCTGCAGTTTGCTAAAGATCACGTGGACGAGCCAGAAGGCTATTGGAAGAATATTTTGTAGACGGATGAGACCAAAATAGAACTTTTTGGTTTAAAAGAAAAGCATTATGTTTCAAAAGAAAACACTACATTCCAGCATAAGAACCTTATCCCATCTGTGAAACATGGTGGTGGTAGTATCATGGTTTGGGCCTGTTTTGCTGTATCTGGGCCAGGATAGCTTGCCATCATTGATGGAACAATGAATTCTGAATTATATTAGAGAATTCTAAAGGAAAATGTCAGGACATCTGTCCATGAACTGAATCTCAAGAGGAAGGTGGGTCATGCAGCAAGACAACGACCATAAGCACACAACGTCGTTCTACCAAAGAATGGTTAAAAGAGAATAAAGTTAATGTTTTGGATTGGCCTAGTCAAAGTCCTGACCTTAATCCAATGGAAATGTTGTGGGAAGGAACCAGAAGCGAGCAGCTAAGAGCTAATGTGAGGAAACCCACCAACATCCCAGAGCTGAAGCTGTTCTGTATGGAGGAATGGGCAAAAAATTCCTCCAAGCCAGTGTGCAGGACTGATCAACAGTTACAGGAAACGTTTAGTTGCAGTTATTGCTGCGCACGGGGGGGTGGGGGGTCACACCAGAGTACTGAAAGCAAAGGGTTCTTCAACATACTTTTGCCCACTCACTAATATGTAATATTGGATCATTTTCCTCACTTAAAATAAATGACCAAGTATAAGATTTTTGCCTTATTTGTTTAACTGGGTTCTCTTTATCTACTTTTAGGACTTGTGTGAAAATCTGATGTTGTTTTAGGTCATATTTATGCAGATATATAGAAAATTCTAAAGGGTTCACAAACTTTCAAGCGCCACTGTAAGGTATGCTTAAAAGTACTTTGAAAACATGGTTTCTACAATGAACATTTTGTTCATTTAAATAATGATGTTGCTATTTCAGTTCACTAACTACATTTTGACTACATTTTTTATGTTTAAACCTTTCTTTAGTTAAAGTCCTTTAATTCTTGTTCAACTGACAGTTTTTGCTTGATTCTTGACATTACATGTAATACTTTGAAACAAATCTTATCCATACCTGCTTCTTATGTGTATTTTTTTACCACATTCCTATGAAATTATTCCTGTAAAATTATTATACTATAAAATTATTAACAGACTTGAGTTATAGTTACACTTGTGCAGCAACCAGAAATGTTCAGAAATGTTTAAAAACCCTGTACACGAATGAAATATCTTTACATATACTATATACAACAAAAGTTTGTGGACACCCCATTTAATTACTATGCTGTGCTATTTCAGCAACACTCACTTGTAACTCATTCATAGTAAAAAGCAGACATTTTTGGGTAAGTTTCCGCTGCCAATGTTCTGCCATGCTGTCCTTAAAGTCCATAGAGAATTGGTTTGGCAGCTTTGATTGACAACTTGGCTGGCTCGCCCTTGCTCTCAACTTCAGGTACCTTCATGCACTGACGTGAGCCAGGGCTTATTGTTAAACTCACAGTCATTTTCCAAAACGTATTGGAAAGCCCTTTTAGAGGAACAAAGGCTGTTGTAGCAGCAAATGTAGGGGGCAAACTCCATACTAATAAGCATGTTTTGGATGTAACTTTTGGCTATCCACAAACCTTTGTCTATATATTGTATGTGTAGTATTTTGTAGTTGTGTGTGTAATGACTCGGTTGAAAATATTTCATATTTTGCCCTATTTCCTTTCTGATAGATCCCACTTGAAGCATTCCGACAGTCTGGCCCCACCAGGATACCTAAACCTAAAAGTAACTGTGCACCAACAGGAACAAACACCACAATGGTGCCAGCACAAAACAAAGGAAGTGCCCACACCCCGATCAACATCGGTAAAAGCATATCCAGCAACCTGGACATAGGGAACATCCCTATAGACTCCTAGATACACATATATTGTGTTTTTTGTAGAAAAAGCTAGAAACGTTTATTTTTTGGTGCTTATCATGATATTTTTTTCAGTTCGTTGATATAGATGAGAGGAGAGAACTAAGAACAAAGCCACTATGTTTGTTTCTTTCCATTTTTAGGGTAAAACCAGACACTGGTTCTCGCAGGGGTGTATTGTAACAATACAGATGTGTAGAATAATGGCTATATAGAAAAGTAAATAAATGAAAATATGTAACAATATTAACTGATGTTATATAGCCTATTAGGACAGGAATGTAATAGCCAATGTATTAGATTTCACTTTATTCCCGGCTTTATTGTTCAAACTGATGTAGCAGATGCACTGTCATTTTAAAGCACCACTTTAAGTTTAATTTACGTACATGTTAACAGAAGTGCATTTTTTATCACACAGATTTAGAATCAAGTATTCATATGTGTAAACTATTGGTTAACTGTTACTCACAGACAGGAGATTATCTCTAAGATTATAACTATCTAAGATTAGAAGATTTTCAGTAGGGGGTATATAAGGTAGCTAACCCGTGTGTGACGAGTATGTTTATAGGATTAATAAAACATATGCCAAATACCCAACCTTTATCCCGCAAAAAGCAGCTCGAACACAAACAACAGTTTCAGAATGGTGCACCTGACAACGTATGTAAAATAACCACTCTGTAAAAGTGCAGACACAGGTTATTAAACAATATCAGTAGACATTTTAAGCCTAGTATTAGTAAAGTATCATTGGATTTACCTTTTACATTTAGTCATACCCAAATTGTAATACATATAGACACTCACTGGCCACTGTGATGCAAATCTCCCCTTCCATCACATCCCAAAGGAGCTCTGTGAGATTGAGATCTGGTTTCTGCGGAGGCTTTTTGAGTACAGTGAACGTATTGTCATGTTCAAGAAACCAGAAACCTTTGTGACATGGTGCATAGAAGATGGTACACTGTGGTCATAAAGGGATGCACATGGTCAGCAACAATACTCTGTTAGGTTAGGCTGTGGCATTTAAAGGATGCTCAGTTGGTAATAAGGTGCCCAAAAGGGTGCCAAGAAAATATGCCCTATATCCTTACACCAGCAGCAGCAGCCTGAGCCGTTGATACAAGTCAGGATGGAAAACTTAATAGTAAATACTATAAAGAGTATTGGTATGTTAATCCAACCATCTTGGAGAAATTGCCACATTTGTTTGTTTAATTATTTTTAACAAGAATCTGAAACTCATAGCTACAAAGTAACCAAACAAAGTCTTATTTAAAAAGAAATGTAACTATATGGAAATTGCTTTAAAAAATATATTAAAAAACAACATCACTTTTGTCTAATTAAAAACAGAAAATACGGTTTAGAAATATGCCTTTTTCTACTGGTACACTTAAGCGAAAGACAAAAAAAAATCTACAAAAAGTAAAAAAGTACAAAAAATATCTAGGGGGCTTCAAACTTTTGCAAAGTACTGTATACCCTTGAGGTTTAGTTGTAGGGTTTTCATTCTTAAGAAGACATTCTGAGGGCTTCTGGAACAATCTATTCATCATTGTTTTACAGTTTGTTTTTGTGTTCATTTGATGTAAGTATTGCTGTCATGTATCTGGGATTTTTCTTGAAAGGTTTCTGATGACTATGGTATTTTTTTTTTTTTACTTGGAGATATGGCAACCCCATTTTTCTGCTCTTAATGACCAATAGGACCAAAATAACAATCTCCTTCATTTCGTGGGTCGGTGATTTATGATTTATATTGTGTGTTATTTTGTTTATGATAGTATCCATGAGTGATTTTTTGTTGTTGTTGCCATGTATTCTGATGTAATCAGTTTGCATAAGTTAAGAACTACTTTTCCTTTCTTGGTCTCAAGAGAGTGTTCTCGAAGGCCTATCACTCAACATGCTCATTACTGAAAGATGATGTGTTTTCATAAAAATACCACATTTGAACTCTTGGGTTATACTGTCAGGCAGGGAAACAATAAAATCGAACACACAAGCCAACGTGCAAATCATATGAGAAAGAGTTTTACAGTAATTGTTTACTTTGTGGCTTGTCACTGTATGACCCTAGTCATGCTGTAGGTTCAAACTAGTCACAGAACTGAATGGACTCACAGGCACTGAAGGTTACCAAATACCAATGAAGAATGGTTTACATATTTGAGCTTTGCAGCATCTGAGACACTCTCTTTGACCCCATGAATGTCTGTGTTTCATTTTCTTTTCCTTTGACACCTTATTAATATTGTACTTTTGATGAAGTTCTAAATAAATATGCCAAGGCATTTTCAGAGTGGTTTATTTCAAAGTATCCCATATAACCCAGTGATCTAGATGAAGTATTTTGAGATTAGTAGTAAGGATTTGGGTTGGTCCAATTCAGAATTCTGGGGAGCCAAGGCCTTACTGGCAGCACTAACTGATCTGAACTGAACTAATGCATGTCTTTGGAATTTGGGAAGAAGCCAGAGTACACAGAGGAAACCCACAGAGATAAGGGGAGAACATACAAATCCCACAAAGGCAGAGTCCAGCCCGAGAATCAAACTTGGGATCTCTGGATCTATGAGGCAACGGTGCTCACCACAGCATCAACTACCAACTAACTATAGGAAATTTTTCATTGCCACTGCTGCCCTAGGCTTTCTCAGTTTGGGATTGAGCTGAGATAATAAAAGATAATAGACGATTGTAAACCTGCTTTGAAGGCTGGTTTTATACTAAATTATGTGTAAACTATGTGCCCCTTCTGTTACCCCACCCCAACCTTCCCCCAAATGGATCTCGTACACCTCTTGTTATTTATGCACAGTAAATTTACCACATAAACTTAGGCTTGACTTTAAATTATTGTATGGATTTCAAAACAAACAGACCAAAAAAGCAACTACAGTTGACAAAAGTAGCATGTACAAAAAAGCACAAGAATGTTTTCCTATTTTCTTAATTTTCTGTGTTACATGTTTGAAAGTAATCCAGCAATCCTACAAATACAACTGTTCAAAAAAGATTGATCACTCATTTCTTATGTACACTGTATGCCTGGGCAGCCAAAACATTAAGTAAACACCAAACTCCCAAGTCTGTTAGGCTTATTTGAAGATAAAGTCCATCCTCCATACCTTTGCCAGAAAATGGTCTATTACTTTGTAGGTAAACTTGGCTGACCATGCTGAAGTATTTCCTTGCAAGTCGCCATTTGACATCATTACATTGTCTAAGTCAAATTAGCATGCGTATAGTCAGTGACATTTGCGTATGACTGACAAATACATAGCGCCTTATTTTATATTATATTGCCCCTTACTTGTCAGAAGAGCAACTTCAACATTATCTCTTCTAAGTGTTACATAGTTAAAATATATAAAAAATCTATATATGTTCATGTTATAATTACACATAATTAACTTTTTACATATAGCCTGTATTGGTGCTGAGTAAGTTTACAGTGGGACGTCCCGTCCCCTTCCCACCTCTCGTAAAGTCTCCTCCCCTTCACCTACCTCCTCCCTTTTGAATTTTGTACTGTATGAGGAGGTAGGTATCGCAATATGCTCCAAATTAAATCTATATTAATCATACATGTTTAGTTAGTATAAATATCTCACCAAGCTTATATATAGATCCGTGGGTACATTATTATTAGGTTGGCTTGAAAAAGCCAACATACTGTTATCCGAGATCTTATTATTATCTTTAATTAATTAAGTAGGCTGGCTTGAAAAAGCCAACATACTGTTACTCTAGATCTTATTATTATTAGGTTGGCTTGAAAAAGCCAACGTACTGTTATTCTAGATCTTATTATTATTATCTTTAATTAATTAATTAGGTTGGCTTGAAAAAGCCAACATACTGTTATCCGAGATCTTATTAGGTTGGCTTGAAAAAGGGAAATAGGAAATAATGGGGTTTCAATGGTCAATGACCATAACTCGGTCAATTTTTGAGCTGCAAACACGAAACTCGGCATGGCTGGACCTGGGCTGACCGAGACCCACAATCTCAACTTTCGGACAGATAACACTCTTTGATCACTTTCTATCACTCTTTAAAAATCACTCCATTCATTGAATAGGGCAGAAGCTAGAGTGTGCACTCTAGATTTCAGGAAATCGATTAATTCACTTTTTCACTGAACCAACTTGTCTAAAATCCTGATACTTTCACCTAGAAACTCCATTTTAACTGCAAATGGTAGAGATACTTCCCCTTCATAATTCATCAAAAGATTGCATCGCTAAATAAATTATTTCTCGAGTTATGACGATTTGTTCGGGACTAGGGATTCAAACTTCCCTCATTGACACCCATGTTAATTTTTGGAACTCCGAGGAGGCTTTTTCCAAAGTTTCATTTGTGTTCAACCTGTCATAACTTTAAGACTTTTTTTGTCAATCCAAACCATCTTATACCGTATTGATCAGCAAGGGGTCCTTTCTCACACAAATGTTTCAGATAATTGATTGGTTAAATATTTTTGGAGTTATGATCATTTGATTGAGAGGTCCAAAATTGCTTGAAACTGAGATTTTAGGGATTTTTATTAATTCACTTTTTCCCTGAACAAACGTGTCTAAAATCATTATACTTTCATATAGAAACTCCATTTCAACTTCAAAAGGTAGAGATACTTCCCCTTAATGACACATCAAAGTATCTCGTCGTTCAACAAAATATTTTTCGAGTTATGACGATTTGTTTGGGACTAGGTATTGATTTTCCTCCCACTGACCCCCATTATAATTGCCTCAAATCTGATTTGGCATTTTTTAAATTTTCCTGTGTTTTTAACTTGTCACAACTCTGACACTTTCACATCAATCCACACAGTTTTTTGTCATAGCGATCAGCAAGGGGTCCTCTCCCACACAAGCTTTTCAGATAAGCAATCGGTGAATTACTTTTGGAGTTATGACCGTTTGTTTGAGAGGTCTGACACAGACATTTTACATGAAACATATGGCTGTGTGGATTTGAAATGTAACTGTCATTGTCTCTCTCCCTGTCTCTCTCACACACCAGGGCACATGCAGGCCACGCCCACACACACAGCAGCTGTCATTCACACAGAATGGCTTGGATCAGCTCTTCTGGTACCTAATAGGGCCATTGTTTGCATAGTAACACAGAGTGCACAGAGGTACCTGGCAGGACAGTTTTCGCCCTACAGGTATGAAATTTGGCAGGCTTGGTTCTGGGTGCAATCTGAGGTGATATGTGATGCCCATAAGGCCCCAGAGAACCCGACTGGGCACTGGGGCCCCAGGAAGGCCAATGACCGTAACTCAGTCAGTTTTCGACATACGGCCACGAAATTTGGCAGGGTTAATCACGTGTGCAATCTGAGGTGACATGTGATGCCCGTGGGGCCCATGAAGACAACGACTGGGCACTGGGGCCCCTGGGTGGGCCAATGACCGTAACTCAGTCAGTTTTCGACTTACGGCCACAAAATTTGGCAAAATTGATCCCGGGTGCAATCTGACGTGAAATTTGATGGCCATGGGGCCCCTGTGGATCCCGGCTGGGCACTGGGGCCCTTGGGTGGGCCAATGACTGTAACTCGTTCGTTTTCGACCCACGGCCACGAAATTTGGCAGGCATCATTGCGGGTGCAATGTGAGGTCACATGTGATGCCCATGGGTTCCTTGTGGACCTCGGCTGGGCACTAGGGCCCCTGGGTGGGCCAATGACCTTAGCTCAGTCAGTTTTCGAACCTACGGCCACAAAATTTGGCAGGCTTGGTCCCGGGTGCAATCTCAGCTGATATGT
>JAJAGP010002855.1:0-95147 GCA_025084515.1 Ancistrus triradiatus
AATTCTAGATCTCTTCCTCAGCAGTGATTCATCTCTCTCAGATAAAAATAAAGCGGAGTCAACCAGCATTGTTCTAAGTACGTCTGGTCCCTACCAATGACATAAATACATGGTCTCACATGCACAACGTATACTAGTAGATACTTCATCACACAGCATATAGATATGCATGCCTCCCAGCCACATCTCCAGCTAAATATTAATCTTTTGTTCTGATACAGTGGTGCTTGAAAGGTTGTTGATTGTTCTGCGTAAATATCACCTAAAATAGCATCAGTTTTTCGAAGATTCTTATAATAGTTAAATGGAACCCAAGTGAACAAACAAGACAAAAATATTGTACTTGATAATCCTATATTACATATCTGTGAGTGGCATAAGTATGTGAACCCTTGTAAAACAATAACTAAATGTTTACATTACTGTTGATCAGTCCTGCACATTTACTTACAGGAATTTTAGTCCAGGGTGGCTCGATGGGTAGAACCGTCGTTGTAGCAAGAAGGTTTTGGGTTCAATCCCAGGTGGAGCAGTCTGGGTCCTTTGTGTGGAGTCTGCATGTCCTCCTCGTGTCCACATGGATTTACTCTGTGCACTCCGGTTTCCTAACACAGTCCAAAGACTAGGTTGATTTCTAAAGTTTAGAAAGTGCCCTTAATTTTTGAGTGTATGTACCCTGCGATTGGATTGGTGCCCTGTCTAGGGTTGTTCCTGCGTTGTGCCCTGTGTTGCCAGTTAGGGACCGGCTTTCCCACAACTTTAATCAAGGATTAAGCGGATAAGAAAATTAATTAATTTTAGTCCATTTCTCTGTACATAACAGCTTCAACTCTGGGATGTTGTTGAGTTTCTTCTTCCACAACATTTCTGTTGGATTAAGGCCAGAACTTGGACTTGGCCGTTCTAAGACATTAACTTTGTTCTTCTTTAAGCAGTATTTGGTAGGACAAAAAAGGCACAAACCACAATACTAATACATCATATGAAGCTTTATGTTTCTATGATGCAGTAAGGTTATATTGGAGTGCAGTGTTTTTTCTTTCTCCAGACATAATGCTTCTCATTTAAACCACAAAGCTATATTTGTCTCTCTTGTCCACAAAAACGTTTTTCTTATAGCCTGATTGTCCATGTTCCACATGATGGGCAACAATGTTCTTTCTGGAGAGCAGTGGCTTTCAGCTTGCTACCCTATCATGAACAAGGTTTTGCAGTCTTTCCAAATTGTTAGTTGAAAATTGCTGCTTAATCCAGTTCAGTTCTGTGGCAGACCGGGGTCTATTCGGCATTACAGGGCAGGAAGGTGGGAACCACGTTGGGACTTTACAGACTCTAACTGACCTAAGGGTTGTTTTTGGACTGTGGAAGGAAACCAGCACAGACACTGAGAGATCATGCAAACCCCACACAGGCAGTGGCAGAATCAGGACTCAAACACGAGTCTCTGGGCCTACGAAGTGACTGCACGAACCACCACGTCACCCTTGGAGCCGAAAATCTCTTTCACAAGTCTTACCCTGCAGAAACGTTTGTCAGAAAATAGAGAAGACATTTATGTTTCAGTATGTAAAAGCTGACCATGGAAAATGTTTCTTCCGTTTGTGGCGTTTCCAGCTTTATGAAATCTGGAAAAGAGTAATTAAGGATGTTCTGATTAGTTTTCTCTGATATGTTGGATCTTTTAGAATTTGTAAGGTAAATGTATTTTGGATGTTTAGAGCTGGGCATCATAAAAAATCAATGATGAATTTGACACTGATACCAGAACTATACCTTTTCTGATACCATTAACAGGACATGAGAGGAAGAATTACTGATGGACAGACGGACAGTCTTAACAACAGAAGCAGGCACAACCCAATGCGTGTTGCAACCTTAAGAGCTTATCAACTTCATTTGGATGTTACATAAGTAATCAAACCATGGGTTTCTCTTACAATCAAGAACATATCAGCATTATTTATACATGAAAACCATAAGGTTCGGTGACCAGGTGGCCTTTTAAAGTTATATCTTTGAGTTCTTGTACTCAATAAGCAGATCTGCCAACATAACATAGAAATGGTAGTTTAACTGGATTGCGACATCCGGAGAGAATACTCGATACTAGGGGTGTAATTGCATTGCAATGCAAAACTGTCATGATGTGCATCGTGGGGGCCTGATGCAAGTGCATTTTTTTGCACTCCAGAGCACGTTTTATGTTCTGCAATTGGAAACTTGTAAAGATAAAGATGGATTTAAGAATTTGGGTATGATTTTAAAGGTTCTGTGAGCTTGTTTGCTCTGATTTTCAATTTAAGATAGCACTATCAATTAAAATTTGGTAAACCTGTTGCAATAGTGCATTTTGTTGCTGTAGCGGTATTTAAAACTCAATGTCTTAATTGTAGGAGATTCTTTTTGTTTAAATTTATGTAAGAAAAGTACAGATTTTGAATTGTTATTCTTCAGAAATTAAAGGAATGTTTTCACTGAGGTTGTGCTAAAAAAAAATCCATACAGCAGCCATTATAATCCGTGAAAAATTATATCGTGATATTTATTTATTACTATTATCGATTTTTCAGCCCCAAAGTATTAGTTTTTATATGATATGGAAGAAAAAAAGCCAATTTTAAATGGGGTGGTAAACTACAATCTCCACTCCTGTTAGATGTTGCAAGTATAGTGTTTTTGACTAGTGTTTTGACTAATTTTTCCGCTGAATTATCAGTGTGATGTGATGTATTAAGACGACTCAGATTGTACATTGTAACTTTAGGCATTTCAGCTTTTTTATATCTTCTGCGAACTATGTGGAATATCACAATATGCATCGCGATATAATCGAATTGCGCCCATGTATCGTGATGTGTATCGTATTGTGAAGTCCTTTCCAATACCCACCCCTAGTTTTCACTGTGTTTTGAATGGTGAAGCTACAGTAGAACATTTTATTTACAATTTTAAACCTCTGTTTCTAGTAATTGCAGGGGCCTAAAGTTTTTTATTTTAAATTTTTTTATTTTTATTTTTGTAGTAGTTTAAAAACTTGTCATTTTGCATTCTTTACACTTTACAAAATCCTAAGAAAAGACAAATGCCGAGTTCAGATTGTATGCCACACTCTCAAACATCAGAGTAACTGACTTCCTCTCGCTAAAGTAAGAAAGCTGCCTGATAACTTTTAACTTTGCTGTTGCTGACCAAAGTATCAAAAACAAGCCCTACATTTTGAGACATTTCTGAAATCTGTGTTACCCAGACACTTGAGTAAATGCCTTGCGGGTACCGGTTGTCAGTAACCCAGCCCTGGTCGCTGTTGTGTTGTTGCTGCTGATGAGCTTAACATGTGCACTTGGATGCAATAAACCCAATACTGTTGGACTGGCATCAGTCAGTAAATGGCTCCTTTGGAGTCCAGCCTTAAGGACTGTCATTGGCTAAAAGCTAGGGTGTGTTCAAACTTGTAGTTCGGTTCACTAGGTCAAGGCAGAAAATGATGCGTTGTTGCATTTTAGTCGTGGATCGCTTGGCGTTCACAGTAACATTCTTAACATTTGAACCTAAATATGTAAACAAAAGTCACATGAACAAGGTCATATATAGATTGGACAGCTTTTATGATGTTTTTCGACCAAACTTACAACAACATTGTGCTGGGCTAAACGTGCTAATGGAATTTCTTAATAATTTCTTAATATTAGTATTTTTACCAGCTGACACCTCAGAGAGCTCCTATAATGTTAATTCCTCTGTTATGCACATAACGTGTGTTGCAAGGAGATGGCAGTACTGACGTTTAATGGGCAACTATACCACCTACAATGATGAGATGCAGGTATGCTTTAGTACTGCTGTCTTTTGGAATGAAAGAATGAAGTACGGTTCTTTAACATGGCCAGAATTACATTTGTGTGATAACTTATATCAAGTTATACACATTATATTAAATTACCGGTCACTTCTTCTTGTAAGGTCACTCCCTGTGTTTGGTTTGTTTACACGTCTTTGGTTCGTGCTGCATTCACACATCAATCGAACTGCACCAGAGTTCATTTGGAAGTGGCCTGAGACCCACCTATTCAAGTGATCTCAATTCCCTTGTTTGGTGGGCACCAAGGTTCAGATGCCAGCATTCACAAGTTCAAATGAACCGTCCTGATGGAGTAATCGTGCCAGGGTTCAATTAAATCGAACCAAATGTGCCAAGTGTAAACTCAGAACTGACTGAATCCACCCATTCAGTCCTTTCAATCAGTGAGTCACTGTTTGAATCTGTGCATCATTTGGTCATAACTCAAGATTTCCAACATTCTTGCATAGGATCTGTGTGTTCCGTGTTGAGATTCTGCAGAAACCAATCATTCATGCTCATTCCTGAGGTACCTCGGTAAACCAGCTGATTGTCAAGTAAAAGGGCGTTGATGTGAAGAAATGCAACACAATGTGTGTTTCCAGTGCTTATCTGACTAAGCTACTTAGCTGACTAAATACTTTTTTGCCCCACTGTGTGTGCATACAGTGGGGCAAAAAAGTATTTAGTCAGCTACTGATTTTGCAAGTTCTCCTACTTAGAAAGATGAGAGAGGTCTCATCTTTCATCATAGGCACACTTCAACTTATGAGAGACAAAATGAGGGGGAAAAACCCAGGAAATCACATTTGCAGGATTTTTAAAGAATTTAATTGTAAATCATGGTGGAAAATAAGTATTTGGTCACCCACAAACAAGCAAGATTTCTGGCTCTCACAGACCTGTAACTTCTTCTTTAAGAAGCTCTTCTGTCCTTCACTCGTTACCTGTATTAATGGCACCTGTTTGACCTCATTACCTGTATAAAAGACACCTGTCCACAGCCTCAAACAGTCAGACTCCAAACTCAACCATGGCCAAGACCAAAGAGCTGTTGAAAAAAAAAAAACTTGTAGACTTGCACCAGGCAGGGAAGAGTGAATCTAAAATAGGCAAGCAGGTTGGTAAATCAACTGTGGGAGCAATTGTAACACCATTGATAATCTCTCTCGATCTGGGGCCCCACAAATGATCTCATCCTGTGGGGTCAAAATGATCATGAGAACGGTGAGCAAAAATCCCAGAACTAAACGGAGGGACCTGATGAATGACCTGCAGAGAGCTGGGACCAAAGTAACAAGGGTCACCATCAGTAACACACTACGACGAGAGGGACTCAGATCCTGCAGTGCCAGGCGTGCCCCCCTGTTTAAACCAGTACATGGCCAGGCCCGTCTGAAGTTTGCCAGAGAGCATATGGATGATCCAGAAGAGGATTGGGAGAATATCATGTATGACTAGTCTTGATGTAAACCTGTGTATAGATATAACCTTGTGTGTGTCACTGAAATGGCCACTGATGCTCATAGCTACATCCAATAAACAAAATAAACCAAAAGCATTATGTCCAGGTTATCTAATGTGCAATACGTGACTTAAACTGTATAGTTACGTTTCATGAGTTTATGCAATGGATCTGCTGTTACACTGTAACCAGCAAAATGTGTAAGGATTGTGTATTAAATTGTGTACGACCCTAACGAATACCTTAGGGAACCATTTTGGACACAGCCCATAAGTGCCTTATTTTGTCAAACAGCAAAAACTTAAATATTTACAGGTATGGGCTAGGATTGGGCAATATGACTCATTGTATCATGACAAATTTTGTTATTGTAGACGTTAAAATATGCATTTCTGAGCATAATGAGGGTGTCATCAGTGCTTGCAGAACACTGACCAACTGCATGTTTTATCATTGAGTATTTGCTCCTGTTGCCAGCACAAATCTGTATTGTGATAAATATCTTGTGTTGGGAAAATGTCTTTAAATATTTGTGAGAGAGTATGTTTAACATCTCGCCACCCCAGCATGCCTCGTTCATACGACAATTGTCCGTTCGCTTTAACAACAAAGTTTTAAAAAGTATAATAAATGACATGCTCTGCATTCGAAAATGCCTAATTCCATACAGAACAGTATGCGAAAGAAAGGAGAAAACGAGAACAGGTAGTAGGTTCTGTAAGATCTGGATTGGCATGTTTTATGTTCTCATTTTTAGTGACCTTTACTGTGGAACCGCTACATTATGTTCAGAATAATAAGGGTCTTAAATAAAACAAGAACAAGTTTTGGGTGACATTAAATCTCCACATTCTTTGCATAAGCCTCCGTGCCTCATGTCATTCATTTAGTGCCAACAATGGCTTTTAATAAAATAATAAAAAAAAAGAAAGCAGACTTGGCTCAGTCTCAAACAGAAGTACAGCTGGTGTGTGTTAAATGTTCGGCAGAGTGCCGAATTTGAAATGAGTTATATATAGCACTGCTGACTTGCTTAACTAAGGTAACACTCAGGTTAATAACTGTGGGAAACAGGCAAAGTGTTTCTGCTGGCTGTTCCTTCCACTGCTCTCTCTCTCTCGCAATAGTTTTTCCACACTCACTCTCTTTTTCCCCCCCTGTCTCGCTTTCTGTCGCTTATTCTTGACCTGTTTTCAGCGATTTTTGTCCGGAGTTGTACTGTTGCAACAATATTATAGTCTCTCTCTGGTTTCATCAAGACAAATTTTGGTAATGTATAACACTAGCACAGCACGTTTATGCTCTACAAAAATCATTTACACCCCAGGTCGACTGTTTAAAGCACCAGTTTGAGCAGAATACTGTAAATAAAAAATAGTGCTCTCATGTATTCTAATGGTGCGGATTACAGTTGAATCGTACTGATATTCAGGTAATGCGATGAGTTTTATTGGTTGTTGAATGATGTTCTTTTGTTATACACAGTTTTTATTAGTCTTCAATAAACAGTCAGTAAATCGGGTACCAAAGTTGATCCCTGCAAACTTTTGTTGTACAAGATTTACAGCACATGACAGTCATGATCAGAACTTCAGATTTTGTTCTTTTCTTTTTTTGGGTGTTGTGTTGAATGTTAAAAGGAACGTTCACTGCATGCTTCTTAAGTGAAAAATTGAAGCAAAATACACACATTTTGAACACACAAGGCTGGAAAACCCAAGTGAAGGCTTTTTTTTTTTTTTGTAACTTGCTTTTTGAAAATTATTATTGATGCCTAGCCTACAGATTGCTTGTTGAATGTTTCTGGAGACTGCGAAATGTATTCGCAGGGCCAGCATAATGGTGAAAATGCACCCACAGAAAGACATTTTTGTGCACAGAACAGTGAGAGCTAAGGGTGTAAGGATGCATCGTGACTATATAATCTGGTTCACATGGACTTGCTGAGTGTCTCTCTCTCTCTCTCTCTCTCTCTCTCATATCTGGTTGATCTTCTGTCTTGTTCATTACGATGCATTTTAGGCTTTCATCAACCAGAAATATCAGGTCCATCACAGTCCTCTTAAGTGTTATGCCTTTCCCCTGCACAAGGGAACATAGTACATTACTGTATTTTTTTTTTAATAATTATTGTGAATTTCCATCAGTTAAGAATGCAGTGCAAAAATGGAATGGAGTTAGTTTATGCATCATGCTTACAGATGCACATCACTTGTGTATTTTTTATTTATTTTTTTGTGTGTAAAGACTTGGACAAGAAAGTGTGCATTGTTTACACTTCAGAAATAAAAAAGGAATGTCTTTTATCGACTGTAAAAGTAGTAATCTTGATACGATCGACTTGTAAACTTGTATCGTGAATCAATTTGTAAGCAGAGTGTATTGTTACACTCTAGTAGATACCATTAAAACGCCATACATATACAGTATCCTCGGTTCTCGACACATTTTGAATAGAAACATTTGTCTCAGTTCTCGTCGCTTGCTCTGTACTTGGCGCACTTGCTTCAACTTGTACGAGTCGAGCCACGCGATTCGTTTCAGCCAAAACTCAATTCATGAGTCACGATTCAGTACCTTCAGATTTAGTGATTCAGATTCACGATAGCTCTCGCCCAGGGAAGATCTGCACTGTGTTAACGTGTTTATCTTTATTTTTACATTTACATTACTTTATTCTTAGTGCAAATAAGTCACCATGGGTACTAAAAACGATTAGTTTATAAGAGCCAACCGAAAGCAAAACAGGAATTGAATGCTCCAGACCACAGGCTGCAGTTAGTTAACAAGTCAAGTCAAGTCAAGTCAAGTCAAGTCAAGTCAAGTCAAGTCAAGTCAGATTTATTTATATAGCGCTTTTTACAATGGAGCATTGTCTCAACCAGTAACTGTTTTGAAAGTGTTTTGCACTTTCAGTCCATTACTCACTAAATTACATGAGATTTTTCAACACTTTATTATAAAATAAGCTTTGTGTTGATGATTTTGGCCAACTGGAGGTTAATGTAAGTGTTTCCACCATTAACTTACTTATCATGAGGTGGAATCTCCATCTACAGGCGCCCAAATGCGAATGCAGTCACTTAAGGTTGACTAGAAAATGCGAATAAGAAGCCAACTTCAGCTTCGTCTCTGCTATGATTCACCAAACACTCGTTAAACTCCTCAGTTCATGTTACATTTAAATTATTATGAATTTGTCAGAACATATCCCCTTCGTCAGTCAGGGAGCACCTGTGCAGTACTCCATTATTGTGTATAATGGCTTATGCAAGGTGGATTTTCTGGGGGTCTGGAATGGATTCATTCAATTTACATTATTCCGTATGGGACAAAGTTGCTCTGCTACTTGTTGTCTTCGGTTCTCGATAAGCCTTCTGGAACGACACAACAGGGAGAGCCTAGGTACTGTACTTTGAAAGTTAAACTGTGGTACTGTGGTAGCCTAGTGGTTAAGGTACTGGACTCTGGACCAGAAGGTCGAGGGTTCAAATCCCACATCTGCCAAGCTGCCAATGTTGAGTCCTTGAGCAAGGCTCTTAACCCACAATTGCTTGGATTGTAAGACACTTATCAATTGTAAGTCGCTCTGGATAAGGGGTCTGCTAAATGCTGTAAATGTAAACATATGCTCCATTGTTCACTGTCTGCGTTCTTCTTCTGCGGTCTTACATTAGTCTGAATTAAAAAGTAAATTAAGGTTTTAAAATGGCCTAAATTATTGCTTTCAACCCATGAAGTGATGTTGTTTTCCCTCGTAGAGGTCTGATCGTGGGCAGCATGTAGGTGAGGTGGTTAGCTGCTTCACAGCTCCTGACACTAGTGCTGATGTGAAGTGTGCTGTATCTCCCCGTATGTTTGCCTTCTGATACTTTTCATCTCCTACAATCCAATCAGTGTCTCTAAAGTGTCCCATATGCACTTGTCCTGTGATGCACTGGCACAGTGTCCAGTGTTGGATGGATTGGACACTGAATTGGACAAAGTGAGTGATGTTCGATCATGCCTGAATGAGTATGTTGAAAAAAATGACTTGTTACTAAGAGACATGGCTAAACTTTTGGCTTCAAAATTTAATATAGCTTTTAGCAACTGAGCTATAGCAGATTAAATATGTGAGACACATTTGTTGTTGTCAAACTGGCACAGGACGTTGGAGTTTGTACATTTATGCTTTGTTTTTGTGTCCACTGAGTTGGTGTGTCTAAGTGATAAACGACTGATCAGGCTTCTGTTGGCTAGGTTGTGCTAATAAAATATCAGACACTTGCATGGTAAACATTTCTGAAAGGTTTGTATATAGGCAGTAAACCCCATCAAAAGGGATTACTACAGTTTGTGTTGTGTTAATTGGCAACAGCTCTGTTTAGCATAAGATGTTCATGGCCTTAAATACAGCAGTGAATCAGATCAGAAAATATGTATAACTGGAGCTTTACCTGGACAGGACTGAAATGACAAGAAGTCCTGTGGTAAATTCCTCTTTTATGCAAGCTGCTCTGTGATGAGTGTATTCTCCCGAGAATATTACAGGCAGAATTACCTACTGTGCTTCACCAAACTTACTTGGGTAAGTTTTGGCCCAGCCGGATGTACATCTGTGACTTTACAGACATATAATGCCTCGTGTTGAGGGAAAATAAGTTCTTGACCACTCACAAACAAATGAAAGTCAATTGGAAATGGGGGTGTGAGATATTGACACTAAAAATGTTCTCTTTTTCCATTGATTGTTGTTGTTTAGACGATACTTTGTGTATATCTTGGGTATAAAGTAGGGATGCAACGATATGGAGCTCTGCCATTGCTGATTTCTATTGAAGGGCATGGTCCAGGCACCTCAGGGTCCACACTCACTTCTGAAGGATTTGTCTCCATATTCTCTAGCTTTGCACTATAGAGATAAATTATAAAAACTTATTCATTACATTTGAGTTTCCATTTCACAACATCAAGCTGACCCACTACCACCCCCATATTTTACTGCTGGTATAATGTTCTTTTTCTGAAATGCTGTGTTACTTTTACGCCAGATGTAATGGGACACACACCTTCCAAAGAGTTCAACTTTTGTCTCGTCAGTCCACAAAATGTTTTCCCCAAAAGTCTTGGGGGTCTTGAAGATGTGTTCTGGAAAAATTGAGATGAGCTTTAATGTTCTTTTTGCTCAGCAGTGGTTTTTGTCTTGGAACCATGCAGGCCATTTTTGCCCTTAACTGAGGCAAGTGAGGCCTGCAGTTCTTTGGATGTTGTTGTGGGGTCTTTTGTGACCTCTTGGATGTGTTGTCGCTGCACTCTTGGGGTAATTTTGGCCGGCCACTCCTGGGAAGGTTCACCACTGTTCTATGTCTTCGCCATTTGTGGATAATGGCTCTCACTGTGGTTTGCTGGAGTCCCAAAGCTTTAGAAATGGCTCTATAACCCTTTACTAATTACTTTCTTTGTCAATTGTTCCTGAATTTCTTTGGATCTCGGCATGATGTGTAGCTTTTAAGGATCTTTTGGTGTACTTCACTTTGTCAGCCAGGTCCTATTAAGTCATGATTGAGGACAGGTGTGGCAATAACCAGGCCTGGTGTGGCTAGAGACAGTCAACTCAGGTGGGATAAACCATAGTGAAGTTGTGTTTTAACAAAGGAGGGGGTAATCACATTTTCACACAAGGCCATGTAGGTTTGGATTTTTTTTTCTCTTTTAATAATAAACACCTTCATTTAAAAACTGCATTTTGTGTTTACTTGTGTTGTCTGTGACTAATATTTAAATTGGTTTGGTGTACCGAATCACTTAAGTGTGACAAACATGGAGAAACCTAGGAAATCAGGAAGGCGGCACACACTTTTTCACACCACTGTAGATTAGATATACAATTGTTGCGGCGATGGAATCATTTTACCAATGGTATAATAACCATATCTAACCACTTAATGTCTTTATAACACGACCAGAAAATACAGGAAATTTTGTATGCTGTATTAAAAAACAAACAGTTTCTGTTGTCTACAGGGGGAAATATTTAGTGAGACCTCCCTTTACACTTGTGCAATAGCGTACTCTTTGGGTTCCTCCCTTTTACAGAGGGCAGCACAGTGTCACAAGTGGTTAGCAAGGTCACTTCACATCTCCAGAGATCCTCGGTTTGATCACAACCATGGACTCCTTCTGTGTAGTGTTAGCATGTGTGGATACTCCGGCTTCCTCTCACATTCCTACAACATGCATTAATTTAATTGGTTGCGTTAAATTGGCCCTGGTGACTGGTTGCTGGTTGTTCCATTAAATGTGCCAAGGTTTATTTGCATATCTTGCAAATAACTGTGCAGTGTCTGTTGTGTAAAATCCAAACCAGTTACATGTAAATGATGAGTAGCCCTTGCTCAGTGAAGATCTTCGCTATTTCTATCATGTTTTTCTTTGTTTTTACATCTACAGTACTCTATTCATAGTGCAAATAAGTCTCCATGGGTTCTTAAAATGTTACTTATAAGAGCCAACTGAAAGTGAAATTCTGTCCTGAATCCTCCAGAACACAAGCTGCAGTTAGCATTAGCAGCTATGCTGGCGCTTTGAGTTCTCCAATAGAGTTTTGCTTTTACTTTCAGTTTCAATCCACTACTGACCAAATTATATGAGATTTTTCAACATTTTATTACAAAATAAGCTTTGTGTTTACATTTACAGCATTTAGCAGACGCCCTTATCCAGAGCGACTTACAATTGGTACAATCTTACAATCTAAGCAATTGTGGGTTAAGGGTCTTGCTCAAGGACCCAACAGTGGCAGCTTGGCAGAGGTGGGATTGGCACCCTGGACATTCTGGTCCAGAGTCCAGTACCTTAACCACTAGGCTACCACAGTTCATGATTTTGGCCAACTCTAGGTTAATGGCAGTGTTTTAAACATAGTTTCCGCTTTGCTACAGTATAGCCCGCTCTACCAAACGCTCGTTAAAGTCATCAGTTCAGTCATCAGTCAGCATGAGAACTTATCCCCATCATAAATCAGGGAGCACCTGTACAATACAACTCCATAAATGCATATAATGCCTTGTACAGTGTGGATTTTCTGGGGGTCTGGAATGGATTTCAATTTACATTATTCCTAATGTGAAAAATTTGCTCGGTGCCTGTCGGTATCGGTTCTCGACAAGCCTTCTGGAGCAAATTAACGAAGAGAACCAAGGTACCACTGTACAATGCTTATAGCATGATGTTTTTCGTGATCACACAGTCCTGTCTTAATCTAAAATTGTCATGTCATGCCTCCTCACAAGGATTGGGTGTGAAAATTTCCGGTTCTACTTCATATTCAGTGCACTGTATCTAATGATCTTACTTTGATATTTGAATTATTCACTTACATTTCAAAATGTCCATGCCTGTCAGTTGCAAATATTAATCATGGAGTAAACGGCTCTCTTGCTGGATGTTGTAATTGCGCCATCCTTCTTTGCAAACAATGAGTTAATGGAGTAATTTATCTTTGTGCAGATGCCATATGGACAACAAGGACCAGCTGGTTATGGGCAACAGGGGCAGCAGCCCTATTATGGGCAACAGGGCCCAGGATCACACCCTGGTCAACAGCAGTCACCATACCCTCATCCTTCGCAGCCTTCTGGCCCCCACGCACAGAGTGGACATCCCTACCCACAGTCCCACTTGCCACAACAGTCCCAGGCACAGATGGGAGCACCCCCACAGGCCACATCCCAATCCCAGCCTCCCTATTCTCAGCCCACAGCGCCACAGTCTGCTCAGTCCCCGTACCCTCAGCAGCAGACGCCTCAGTCCCAGCCTCCTCAGCAGGGTGCCTCACAGGCTCCGGCAGCATCACAGGCCCAAGCCAACTACACGCCTAGTCAAGGGCCCCAGCAGCCACCTTCTCAGCAGACCTCCCAAGCCCCTACGCCAGCTTCACAACAGCCCTCAGTGCAGGGCCAGCCATCATCATACTCACAGAATGCTTCACAGCAGCAGCAGTCGTCTTATCAGCGTTTTCCTCCTCCTCCTCCTCAGGTAACTTGGGTGGATGCAAACTAGGGTTATTATGATAACCATAATACAGTAAAACATTTTTAGATTTTTTTTTTTGGATTTGTACAGATATGGGTCACTTCACTTAAACAGTCCGTTCTATGACACTGCACGTTGTTCGGACAACATCCAGATTTCACCACATGCTATATACTGTACTAGCAGTGTTATGGGTTACTGTGGTGTACAGGGTATTGACCAAGTGGTCAAGATACTGCAGTGTTTCACGTACATTGATTTATTTAATATCGACATTGACCACCACATGTTGATTTACATTATTTTTTTTTTTTAATCAACTCCTTACCATGTGTGCTCGCTTTCTCTGTCTCACACACCCAAACAAACAAACACATATTTCCAGTGGTATTTAGGAGGCGAGCAGGTCTTTCATAAAAGAGCAGGGAACTGAGAAGTGGATTTAACCCTGGTGTGCTGGGTTGCAGATAAGGGTGGGCAATTATGGTAAAAAAAATCTTATTACAATACTTAAAGACATTTTCACGATACACGATATTTATCGCGATGTATCAGTAGCAGCAGATTTTCAAAAACTGCAATTCAAATATTATACCATACTTAGTAAAGTGATTTATGTTGAAAATATGCTACTCTTTATTCAGTTAATCATTGTAATTGCTAGTGATGCATGATATATTGGTGGCCGATATACTATTGGCTACTATATGGGACTGTGGTGGCCTAGTGGTTAAGGTGCAGGACTATGAACCAGAAGGTCCAGGGTTCAAATCCCACCTCAGCCAAGCTGCCACTGTTGGGTCCTTAACCCTTAACCCACAATTGGTTGGATTGTAAGACTGTATCAATTGTAAGTCGCTCTGGATAAGGGCGTCTGCTAAATGCTGTAAATGTAAATGTGGATTTTTTCAGTTATCGGTATCGGATCGATATTACAATTTTGGCTAATATTATAACCGATATTTAGTATATATTTACATATGAATATTTCTTAGTTTTTTTTCTTTTGGCTGTTACTCATTAAGCAATATCTGATGTTACAGAGTTCTGTATGCAGTGCTATTATTTCTTGATCTTAAACTTTCTTACACACGTTATTGTTCTTGTTGCTGCCTGTAATAAGTGAAGGCTGAAAAAGATTGTTACCTTTTTAAAGGAAGGTTAGAAAATAAAATGGAATGAACTCATTTTCCTTTGAACTGCACCTTACGTTTACAGTAATAGTCATGTTTGATTTATGTTTTATTTGATTTTTATTTTATTGCTAAAATGAATTACTGATCTAGTTTTTAACAGCACTTCATATGGATTATTATGTGAACGTTTTTAAAAGGTTAAATTATCGGTTTTTAACATCGGTATCGGCCACAATAATGTGCTAAACATCGGTTATCGTATCGGCCCAAGAAATTCAATATCGGTTCATCCCTAGTAATTACATTCTTTATAATGAAACATGCAGTTGGTCAGTGTTCTTTAAGCATTGTCGATATCCTTGATATGCTCACAAAGGCATATTGTCTACCATGATATTAAAAATGTATCATGATATAATAAAATATCTTCATATTGCCCACCCCGACTTGCAGATACGCAGTTCTTGATTTTCTACATGTCTCTCCACTACCAGCAGCCTTGGTGCTTATAAGGAGCGTAATGCCAGCCAAACATTGCTCAGCATTCAGTCTGCTCACACTGAAGCCGCATGTGTCATTAGAACTGCTGTACTACACCAGCGAATGTGTCTAGCAAGGTACTACTTGGGTCGCATAGGTTAATTACCTTAAGAATAGCAACATTATTGGACCACAGGCGTATATGTGAGCAGATGTTGTCCACAATGGCCTCTGTGGCACATATCTGTATTAGAGCACGTGTTAATAGCTGAAGACTTGTAGCAAAGTAAGGAAACTTCCAAAGTGTGAAGTCATAGTTTGTTCAAATATCCTTTTTGTATTTGAGCTGACATGATATTTTATAGTTTGTGTATGGCTTGAAATCGAGCTATAAGGTATGTACAGTACTTTGCAAAAATCTTAGGGCACCATTTAGATTTGTTGTCTTAGCAACGGTATAGTGACCATATATAATTGTTTCTCTTTAATAAGATACAGGAATTATGTACACAAAATTAAACCAAATTTTCAGAACAAAATGGCTTCTGTAGGAAAAAGTCAGTATTTGGTGTGACCTCCCTGAAAAGGTGGTTTCTTGGCTGCTACCCTTCCAAAGAGACCATCCCTGGTCAAGCTTCTTCGGACTGTAGAAGGGTCCACTGCCAGACGCTGCTATTGCCCAAGTGTGTGTAAATGCTTAACATTGCAGCCTAAAGAAGCTGTTTTTAATATTTATTTATTGGTTGAATGAGTTAATACTATGTACAGATATCCTGCATTTTCTGGTTGTATTCTAATTGAAGTAATTGTATATTGTAATTATACCATTGGTGGCACGGTGGCTTAAGACTTTTGCACAGTACTTTATTTATCTCTGTATATACATATATCAAGTGATTTTTGGTTTTTCACTTCTTTCTCCATAGGAGATTTCCCAGGAGTCTTTCAGCTCCCAGTCCAGCGCTGCTCCCTCTAGCCAGCCCGTGGCCTCCAATAAGAGCTCCTCTGAGGACATGCAGGGAAGACCATCCAGTCTACCTGTGAGTCTACTCTTTATCTATCCTCCTCATGTCCTCCAGCCTGCCTGTGGGTTTAAGTTATTTTACTATCCTAATGCCTCCGATCTACCACAGAGTCTCCTCTCTTTGGCTGTCCTTATGCCTTCCTGTCTTCCAGTGACTCTGCTCTTTTACTATACTTCTGCCCTCCAATCAGGGGAACCCACAGGTACGCTGTGGGCTCTCCCAGATGAGTAATAAGGCCAGTGGTTTGGCTTGGTCTGGTTCAAGTGGCTTGGTAGAATCCGTGGTGGAGTTCACAAGGTTCAGAACTTGATTTATTTATTTATTTTCCTCCACTGTCCTTATGTCCTTCAGTTTGCCGTCTCCACCAATTTCTATACCCTTTAGTCTGCCTGTGAGGCTACCATTTTATTATCCTTATGTCCTTCAATCTGCCCGTATGTCAACTCTTATTATCAGTATGAACCTCGGTCTACACGTGATTCTGCTATTTTCCCTATTGCCCTCGTGTTCTCCAGTCTGCTGAAGTCTCTTGTTTTCTATCGATCTTATGCCCTGCAGTCTAGACTTTTTTTTTTTGTCAGTTACAAACTGGAAGTTGGAATCAAAGACATTCTGAGTTTTGTGCGGCTCTTGGAAGTTTGTATTGTACCTCAGTCTGTGATTGTGTCAGTAGACTGTTGATTGATTTACAGCTGTGGCTCTTAAGTAATAGTTCTTTTTTTCTTTCTTTTCTTTTTTTTTTGCACAGCCTTTGTCAGCTGCTTGGCATAGAAATGATCATTTCCATGCATTAGGGTACAGATCACAGTGCAGCTATACCACAGAGTAGTGCTGAGTGGTATGATATCTTCAAGTGACATCTGAGCCTTTGGCTTCACTGTTTCACTGTTACTGGCTGAAAGCATCTAATCTAGCAACTGTAATCACAAAGTTTTTGTTATTCCAACATGTTTTCTGCTGAGGCGATGGAGTAAGTTGCTAGTGTTACCATCACCGGCAACAGCAGCCCCTCGAAAAACTTTTCAAATATGAAGTGGTACCTCGGAAATACCGAATTCGGTTGTCGAGCCGTTTTGACTAGAAAATGTGATGCACTTGCTTAAACTTTTATGAGTTGAGCCGTGCGACATGTTTCACGTGAAACTTGATTCATGATTCACAAGTCAAAGTGATTCAGGTTCACAACTGCCCTCGGAGAAAGACTGCTACAAAATATTTTTATGTGTTTTTCTTTATTATTATTATTATTATTATTATTTTTACATCTACAGTATTATTATTGCAAAAGTCTGCGTGGATTCTGAGAAGGTTAGTTTGAGCGAAACAGGAATTGAATGCTCCAGAACACAGGCTGAAGTTAGCTTAGCAGCTATGCTAGTGCCAGGAGTTCATCAATAGAGTAAGTGTTTTGCTTTCACTTTCAATCCATTACTCAGTAAATTACATGAGATTTTTCAACACTTTATTGTAAAATAAGCTTTGCGTTAATTATTTTGGCCGACTGTAGGGTAATGCAAGTGTTTTACACTATAATTTACTTATCATTACCTATCATAGGCTCCGCTATTATACAGTATAGACTGCTCTTCTAAACACTCATTAATCTCCTCAGTTTATGATGCATTTAACTTGTGATGGATTTGTTGGAACATATCCCCATTGTAAATCAGGGAGCACCTGTACAATACAACTCCATTAATGCATATAACTCTTTATACACTGTGGGTTTTCTGGGACGGAGTAATTCAATTCACATTATTCCTTATTGGAAAAATTTGCTTGGTACTCCTCATTTTCATAACTAAAACCAAGGTACGACTGTTTAGCCTTTTTGGTGTGATTTTTAAAACCAGAGTGCAGCCACATCTCATTTCTTGGGCACACAGTCTCACTTTCTTTATTCTCCATTTTTGTTTTCTGTTCTTTGATCTACCATAGCGAAGGAGCCTCTCCCATCTGTTAAGACTGCTTTTCTATGCTATGCTAAGCTATGTTATTCTATGGCTAGCTAGCAAGCTGAACCCAGTATGATGTTCTGCGATGCCGTTCAACACAGCACTCCTTGGTGCTTCTAGCTACGATATGGCTGCGTAGGAAAACTTAATAGCGTATGTGAAATTAAAACCGGTATACCTGATCAACCAGTTTACCGCCCAGCACTACCGCATAGTTAAGTTAAATATGTGGGCGTGACCAGTGTCATGTTTTGCTGGTTGTGTTGGCTACAGTAGAGATGAGCAGCATTGTGGTTAGGAATTGGTCATGTAATTAATTTGAGTAATAATAATGCTTGTTAGGGCTGTGCAACTTATCGAAACCGACATTCAGAACCATTAACCAACTTACCGTATTTTCCGGACCATAAAGCGCACCGGGTTATAAGACGCAATATCAACGATTGGCTGCTAACGGGTATATGTTCATACATAAAGCGCACCGGGTTATAAGACGCATTAAATGAAACAAAACTCTTAAGTCCTGGCGCAGGGCGTCTTCTTGCTTCCTCCATTTCCGTACCATTGATTCGTTAATGTTGAATTCTCTCACAGCTGCTCTATGTCCATGTTGTACTGCGTGACTGATAGCGTTGTGTTTGAAATCCGCTTCGAAAATGAATGAATGAATGCACGTACCCTAATGCTGAAGCACATACCGTATTACTCCGCGATGCTGCGCACTACGGTGGCCGTAAGCTTCGTAACTTACCAAGACCGTGCTAAATCATTTTGACAGATTTATGAGCGCCGTGTACCATCTACAATCGGTTCTAGGTCAGAAAGCTCAACCAGAATTAATTCATACATTAGACGCATCGCATTTAAAGGCGCACTGTCGATTTTTGAGAAAATTAAAGGATTTTAAGTCCGAAAAATACGGTAATCTTGTCCATGTCGACTTTTTTACTCTGTTAATACTTCTTTTGAAAATTTCTCTTAATACATTCCCCACAATATGAAAAAAAATTGGAAAAAAAAATGATGGAATGATGGAAATAATGCAAAAAATGTCCCAATTTTAATAGCTGAGCATATTTACAGTACAAACCTTGTCAGTGACTTATGAGGGCAGAAAACAACAACAAAACCCCCAAAACAAAATAATCATTCGAGGTATAGTGTTCAATTAATCGTGATATTGATTGGAGGTCGTATGGCCCAGCACTCGTGCTTTTGTTGTGTAGTTTATAGAACGATTCATGTTATGTCACAGCTGTGACACGGGATTAGCTGTATTGTTTGAGAGCGCCTAGGGTGAGAGTAAGTGCCTCGTCTGATCTGAGACTTGGAGAGATGTGTGTGAATTTGCCTGTGCCGACTCAGCACACGTGCGCTCAAACCACCGTAACCATGGCAACCCCCAGATGCGTTGTGGGTTTTTTCTTTCTGTTTTTCCCCTTTCTTCCTGCGCCCTTCCAGCTGAGATAAATAAGGCCAGTGGGTTGGCTCAGCCTGGTGTCTGTGGCTCAGCAGAAACAGCGGCGGAGAATTTGATGGAGCAAAGACAAATGATTAGCATTTTTGTAGTGTTCATTGAAATACCTTGTCCTCTGTCTTATTGTTGTGCTGGTATTCCAGATTAATCACAACATTTTGTAGGCTCGTTTTAAATGCAGGTATCAAAAGCTGAGCTAGCACCTTTTGACTACTGCAAAACTTATTTCCCTTTCTTCTGTATATAAGCTGCTCTTGTCAGATTCAGTAATAGTTTGCGAAAGGTAAGGTGTTGTGTTGATGATCAGTAGTCACTTGCTCTGATTCGTTAATGCTGTGTGTGATTTATATCTGAACTTGGGATTCTACTGTTAAGTAAGTGTAGTGTTTCAGCATTTCTCATAATTTCTGCTGAAACCTCTCCTTTTGTTTCACATATACTGGTCATGGTCACAGTTGTGGACGGGGAGGGGATCACTTCCAGTACTTGCTTGGGTGCAGGTGCAAGTTACACCCTTGAACAGAAGTTAGTCCATTACAGGGCATGGCAGGGGTCACTGTGGCAGTGCTAATGAGTGCCTTCCACTCTTTAGATACTGCCAGTCATGCGCCTGTGGGACACCCAGCCCAGCAGAGGACTGGACTCCCAGCAGTGCCTTTGGGCTAGAAAGTTCCACCTGAGTGCACCTTGAGTAGTTCTGTATGCTTATTACAAAGAATGTGTACAGTAATGTGCGAAAGTCTTAGGCCATCATATGCCATCAGTAGTTTTAGTAGTCAAGGGAAATCGCCTGGAGGTCCACACCCAGGATCGGTCCCTCGCCCTGGGCATGCTGGGTCCTCCTCCTCCCTTGCCTGGAGCTTGCCTGCTGTGGGTGAGGTTCTGCAGAGGGGTGAGAGTCGAAGTATAATGGCCATATATAAATGTTTCTTAGTCTCTTTATTAGAATACAACCAGAAAATGCAGGAAATCTGTATGCAGTATTAAAAAACTGACAAAGAAACCCAGAACAAAAGCGTATATACAGTGGTGCTTGAAAGTTTGTGAACCCTTTAGAATTTTCAGTATTTCTGCATAAATATGACCTAAAGTATCATCAGATTTTCACACAAGTCCTAAAAGTAGATAAAGAGAACCCAGTTAAACAAATGAGACAAAAATATTATACTTGGTCATTTATTTATTGAGGAAGATGATCCAATATTACATATTAGTGAGTGGCAAAAGTATGTGAGCCTTTGCTTTCAGTGTCTGGAAAGCAATAACTGCAACCAAAAGTTTCCTGTAACTGTTGATCAGTCCTGCACACTGGCTTGGAGGAATTTTAGCCCATTCCTCCGTACAAACAGTTTCAACTCTGGGTTTCCTCACATTAGCTGCTCGCTTCAGGTCCTTCCACAACATTTCGATTGGATTAAGGTCAGGACGTTGACTTGGCCATTCCAAAACATTAACTTTATTCTTCTTTAACCATTCTTTGGTAGAACGACTTGTGTGCTTAGGGTCGTTGTCTTGCTGCATGACCCACCTTCTCTTGAGATTCAGTTCATGGACAGATGTCCTGCCATTTTCCTTTAGAATTCTCTGATATAATTCAGAATTCATTGTTCCATTAATGATGGCAAGCCGTCCTGGCCCAGATGCAGCAAAACAGGCCCAAACCATGATACTACCACCACCTGTTTCACAGATGGGATAAGGTTCTTATGCTGGAATGCAGTGTTTTCCTTCTCCAAATAACGCTTTTCTTTTTTCTTTTAAACCGAAAAGTTCTGTTTTTTGTCCACAAAACATTCTTCCAATCGTCTTCTGGCTTGTCCACGTGATCTTTAGCAAACTGCAGACAAGCAGCAATGTTCTTTTTGGAGAGCAGTCCGCTTTTTTCTTTGCAAACCCTGCCATGCACCACCATTGTTGTTCAGTGTTCTTCTGATGGTGGACTCATGAACAAACATTTAACATTAGCCAATGTGAGAGAGGCCTCTTCAGTTGCTTAGAAGTTACCCTGGGTCCTTTGTGACCTCGCCAACTATTAGAGGCCTTGTTCTTGGAGTGATCTTGTTGGTTGAACACTCCTGGGGAGGGTTTAACAATGGTCTTGAATTTCCTCAAATTTGTACACAATCGGTCTGACTGTGGATTGGTGGCGTCCAAAACACTTTAGAGATGGTTTTGTAACCTTTTCCAGCCTGATGAGCATCAACAACTATTTTCCTGAGGTCCACAGAAATCTCCTTTGTTCGTGCCATGATACACTTCCACAAACATGTTGTGAAGAGCAGACTTTGATAGATCCCTGTTCATTAAATAAAACAGGGTGCCCGCTCACACCTGATTGTCATCCCATTGATTGAAAACACCTGCCTCTAATTTCACCTTCAAATTAACTGCTAATACTAGAGGTTCACATACTTTTGCCACTGACTAATATGTAATATTGGATCATTTTCCTCCATAAATAAATGACAAAGTATAATATGTTGTCTCATGTGTTTAACTGGGTTCTCTTTATCTACTTTTAGGACTTGTGTGAAAATCTGATGATGTTTTAGGTCATATTTATGCAGAAATACTGAACATTCTAAAGGGTTCCCAAACTTTCAAGCACCACTGTAGACTACAGTGGCAAGCATGTACCTCCACGTATGCTGGAGCAATAGCGGGATTTGGCAGCCCAAGACTTTTGCACAGTACTGTATATGTCAGCTGCATAGCCCCACGTTTGATGTAGAGCTCCGATTACTTTTTTTTTTTTTCTTTTTCTTTTTTTAAGTTTAAGATCGCTTCACCCTGACTGTCTTAAGCAAAGGTTTTAAATAGCAGAGGATGTGGTTAAGGAGTTGCAAGACAGTTGAGATGCTAGTGTATGGGTTTGCTTGCCATATGGGGCTGGGTTGGGGGTGTGTGAGGAGGTGAGATACTTTTTATGGTACCACAAATAAAGTAATTAAAATTCGACTTGTTTCATTTGCTCTTTTGTGCTTATCAGCAATGATGTGTAAATTTTGTGGAGCAGCAGACCAACAGCTAAAATCCATCTCCATAGATAACAGACAAGCGATCTGTACTCACTGTTCATGTGCGGCATAAATATTTGTTGTTATTCAAAAACAGTCAAAAACGCAAATAAAGAAAAACATTCACTTTCAATCAAGAGCTCTTTTGTTGCATCATTTTCAAGTGTTCTGCTTGAGGCACTTAATTTTCCAAGCAGCAGAGACTTTGCATCTAACTACTCATCTCTCCTCTGTAGGATCTGTCTGGCTCTATTGATGACCTGCCCACTGGTACTGAGGGGGCACTCAGTCCTGGTGTCAGCACATCCGGGGTATCGAGCAGTCAGGGCGAGCAGAGCAACCCAGCACAGTCTCCATTTTCCCCACACACCTCCCCTCACCTGCCAGGCATCCGTGGGCCTTCACCATCCCCTGTCGGCTCACCTGCCAGCGCCACAGCCTCTCGCTCTGGACCCCTCTCTCCGGCAGCCATGCCAGGTAAAACCATACATGAGTGATTGTAGCGTAATAAAAAAGAATTCATAATCCAACTGGTCAATGCACATCGTCCCATTTTTGTATTGTGATACACCGTAACACACTCCTGGTATTAATCTGTATTGCGTTTTTGTTATATAGGAAACCAGATGCCTTCTCGTCCCCCTAGTGGTCAATCTGATGGTATATTGCACCCTGCTATGAACCAGCCTGGCATGGGTCAGGACAGAGGTAAGGTCAGCCTTAGCGAAATGGGTTCCATGTTGTTATTGGTTTCTCTTGGTTCTTTCTCACGTCACTGTGCCATTCTGTTACCAGCATTCATGCAAAGGAACCAAATGCCTGCTTACGGCTCTCCCCAGCCTGGCTCTGCCTTGTCACCTCGCCAATCTTCTGGAGGTCAGATGCATGGAGGAATGGGACCTTTTCAGCAGAATAACTCCATGGGTGCCTATGGGCCTCAGGGTGGCCAATATGGCCCACAAGGTGAGCAGTTAAAACCTACCAGAGGATTGTGTTGCAAAAATGAATAAAAGGAAATGACAATCGTTGTGCTGTGTGACATGGGACATGGTTCATGAATTGATTGTTTATATTTTTATAAAGTGTTTATTAATTATTACTGTTTATAGAACAACAGACAGTTGGAGACGGTGATGGATTTTGGTGATTGATTGATTTATTTTAAATATATATAATGATGCTAATTAGCCTAAAAATCAAAGTAAGACCAAGAACACACTACGCTTTACGAATGCGTATATGGACAAAAGTATTGGGACACCTTCACATTATACCTATAGGAGCTTTGATGACATTCCACGCTAAATCCGTAGGCATTAATGTGCAAAAGCATAATATGCATATTATGGTTTTGTACAACTATATTTTTTATGGTTTGCATGACATGCATACTGCACACTCGCATACTACAAGAACATACTGCTTTAGCTGTCAAGCAGTGCGTACTGGATTGAATCTAGTACGTACTGTTGAAGTATGCCAATTCCGACGCAATCCCAGTCTTCTGGGAAGGTTTTCTACAAGATTTTGAACTGTCTGTGGGTTTTTTTTTTTTTTTTTGCTCAAACTTTACCTTTGGGACAGTGCAGTCAGCCAGGACTTTCTTTCCCAGCCACCTTACCTAAACCCCGTCAAGCATTTATGGAAGCACTTGAAAGCAGAGAAAGCCAAGCATTCAGTAACATCATAAGATACTTTTTGAAATATTGTTAAATCATGCTGGGAAGTTATGGAGTCCAGTTAAATTTGCTTCTGTAGCACTTTGTCTCAAAGCAGCTTTGGAAATGTATAAGTCCAGAGACCTAATTGAGCATGGCTAGAGGAACCGTGGCAATGAAAATCTCCATAAATGTTATAAGGAAGAAACCTTGGGAGGATCGAGACTCAAAAAGGGACCCAACCTTCTTGGGCAGCCTAGATGTTATAAGAAAGAATTAAATTATTTACCTAATTAGTAAGTTTATAGTAAGAGTCAAAATGAACAGAAACTAAATATAAAAATTGAGTGGCAAAAATAATAAATAAAATAAATTGTATAGACTTCGTTAAAGAGTATAAAGTATTATGAACAGTATAATAAAATGTGGAATATATAACTGTACCATATCAGGTGTGTGGGACTGTGTGTGGGACTGTGTGTGGGACTGTGTGTGGGACTGTGTGTGGGACTGTGTGTGGGACTGTGGTAGCCTAGCGGGTAAGGTACTGGACTATGGACCAGAAGGTCCAGGGTTCAAATCCCACATCTGCCAAGCTGCCACTGTTGGGTCCTTGAGCAAGTCCCTTTACCCACAATTGCTTGGATTGTGACTGTACCAATTGTAAGTCGCTCTGGATAAGGGCGTCTGCTAAATGCTGTAAATGTAAATGTGTGTGTGTGTGTGTGTGTGTGTGTGTGTTATTGAGTATAATAGCGTAAAGAATATGCGTATAGATGTTATTTAGCCCAGTGAACAGAGTCACTGAGTGTGTTTACAAGCACTTAATAATCCCATAACTGCAGAAATTCAGATTTTGTCAGTAGTTTGATCAACAAGTAGACATGCACTTGAGTAATCCGATAACGGGAAACCTCCAGGTTTACATGACGCAGGCAGTAATCGAATTCCTATATTTCAACTAGCCTGTAATCTCACAAAAATGTGACAAACTTTAAATAATTCTTCATTTTCTCAAGTATAGACTGCGTTTGAGTCTCCACAAAATGTTCAAGACCTGCTTTGTTGCCGTTCATTTTGTGGTACATTTAATACCGGGGTTGGCAGATCATGGGAGAAAAAAAAAGTCACAGTTAGTGGAAAAAGAGGCCAAATAAAGTCTTTAGAATAAGAGGACCTGGCAAACCTCTCGGGTTAGGCTCGTGCGCATGCGCAGACTGAGAAAACTAATAGAAATGGGGTAACTGGTATACATGCTATGAGTAATCCGATTACTGGGGAACATCCAGCTCTCTGTCTGATTTCTCGCTCAGTGTATGCAGTTTACATGACAAATTTGACCATCATATTATTAAGTGCATGTAAACGCACTCATTGAAGATTCTCCTGTCCTCAATGGGAAAGTTTTGTTGACAAATATATATTGTCATTAAAGCAGAAGGAAGGACAGCAAACGATTAAAGATTCACCTTTGCACTTGACTTATTGTGATTATATGATTTGGAATTTTAAAAAGTTGCATTACATTTCAGAAAAATGAAAATAGAAGCATTTTACTAGTGGTCTCAGACTTTTGACCTCTATGGTATGGAAGTTTAATGTGATTTTTAAGCATTAGGCTTATTTCAGCAATACCACAATAACGTGAAAACATAATTAATTTTTTGCTCTCTCCTACAAGTGATTGTTTATACAGTAGAAAACTCCAAAGACCATTTCTAATCATCATTTGGACAACATGGGAGCTCACTTTTTATTCTGCTGTCTAAAAACAGGGAACAGATGGTTCATTAAATGGAATGGAATGAATTTTCCTTTTACCGACTGGTTTTTAATCCACGTTTACTTTGACAAACTGACAAGTCTGTCACTTGTAGTGATGAGGAAGTTTCAATCTGAAAGTCATCTGTTTGTACTCGGGCTCGCTTGCACTCTCGCAGTCTTGCTCTTTGAGAGCCCAGTAGATCACAGTGCAGCTATTTTTAGCCTGGGTGAAAGGAGGCAGCTGACGTAGCATAGCCCACGTCAGTTGAGCTTCCACTGTGTCTATGCTACAGTCTGCTCATAAACTGGGCTGCTTGTGAGGCATAGTGTATAATTTGATGTGTAACGTTCAATACCAGATATAATGGATTGAATTCTCAAATGCAGGCAGAACTGATGATCATCATCCCATGCAAATTCCCTTCATTATTCCAACGCCACGTCAAACGTAGCTGCTGTTGATTAATGTTGTATGTGGAAGACTAAGATATTAGAGACACATTTCTGCTGTTTCTACAGGATATCCCAGGCAACCAGGCTACAGCGGCATGCCCAATGCCAACTACCCAGGGCCTGGAATGAGTGGATCTATGAATCCTATATCTGGGCAGGGAGGAGGACCAGCCTTTTCTGGGATGCCACAGAACAGGATGCCTCATGGGCAGATGGGAGTGCGTCCTTATGGTCCTAATATGGGACCCAATATGGGGAACATGCCCCCACAGGTGGCTTCTGGGATGTGCCCACCACCAGGTCTCAACAGGAAGCCACAGGATGCAGCCGCTGCTATGCAGCATGGGTCCGCTAATTCCATACACAACAGGTATGTTCATCAAAGGTCAGCAACAGCACGCGTTCTGTAAGTGTTCCTAGTGGATCCATGGGTCAAGTACACTGATGTTATGATGAAGATTGTGAACCCTTTAGGATCTTTTATGTTTATGCATGAATACGAACATAATCAGGTTCTTAAAGTAGATAAGAGAACCCAAATTAACAAATGAAAAAAGTATTAAATCTGGTTGTTTGTTTATTGAGGAAAAATTATCCAATATTACATACAGTGGGGCAAAAAAGTATTTAGTCAGCCACTGATTGTGCAAGTTCTCCTACTTAGAAAGATGAGAGAGGTCTGTAATTTTCATCATAGGTACACTTCAACTATGAGAGACAAAATGAGAAAAAAAAATCCAGGAAATCACATTGTAGGATTTTTAAAGAATTTAATTGTAAATCATGGTGAAAAATAAGTATTTGGTCACCCACAAACAAGCAAGATTTCTGGCTCTGTAACTTCTTACAGAGATGCACTTTGAGATTATTTGTTTACTGTGATTTTCAGTTTATGATGGTGCTTAGTTATTAAACATATTTTAAGTGTGGGGGTTTTGCTGCATCTGGTTTAGGATGGCTTGCCATTATTGATGGAACAATGAATTTTGAATTATAGCAGCAAATTGTAAATGAAAAGGTCAGACATTGCGGTGTCTGTGTGGGTTGCTCTATCGCTTTAAAGCAAGAAGGTCCTGTGTTTGGTCCCAGATGGAGCAACCTGGGTCCGTCTTTTGTGGTGTGTGCATGTCTTCCCCATGTCCACGTGGGTTTACTCTAGTTACTCTGGTACACTACAACTATAAGAGACAAAATGAGCGAAAAAAATCCAGGAAATCACACTGTAGAATTTTTAAAGAATTTAATTGTAAATTATGGTGGAAAATAAGTATTTGGTCAATAACAAAAGTTCAACTCAGTACTTTGTAACATAACCTTTGCTGGCAATGACAGAGGTCAAATGTTTCCTGTAAGTCTTCACCAGGTTTGCACACACTGTAGCTGGTATTTTGGCCCATTCCTGCATGCAGATCTCCTCTAGAGCAGTGATGTTTTGGGGCAACATGGACTTTCAACTCCCTCCACAAATTTTCTATGGGGCTGAGGTCTGGAGACTGGCTAGGCCACTCCAGGACCTTGAAATGCTTTTTACGGAGCCACTCCTTCGTTGCCTGAGCGGTGTGTTTGGGATCATTGTTATGCTGGAAGACCCAGCCACGTTCCATCTTCAATGCTCTCACTGATGGAAGGAGGGTTTGGCTTAAAATCTCACGATACATGGCCCCGTTCATCTTCCCTTAACATTGATCAGTCGTCTGTCCCCTTTGCCAGAAAAACAGCCCCGAAGCATGATGCTTTCCACCCCCCATGCTTCACAGTAGGTATGGTGTTTCTTGGGATGCAACTCAGCATTCTTCTTCCTTCAGCTGGTTGTAAATTCTTTTAAAAACCCTACAATGTGATTTCCTGGATTTTTTTTTTCTCATTTTGTCCTCTCATATTGAAGTGTACCTATGATGACAATTACAGACCTCTCTCATCTTTCTAAGTAGGAGAACTTGCACTGTCAGTGGCTCACTAAATACTTTTTTGCCCCGCTGTATATATGGGTAGTCTGGATGTAACCTTGTGTCTCTTGATGCCGATAGTGATTTTAAACAAATACAGGCAAACTAAATAAAAATGTCTGGCTATCTGTACATGAATGGAAAAATTAATATTGCAAGACAATGATGTAAAGCACCCAAGCACCCAAGTCACTCTACCAAAGAATGGTTAAAGTTAATGTTTTGGAATGGCCAGTCAGAGTCCTGACCTTAATCCATTAGAAATGTTGTTGAATGACTTGAAGCGATTGGTTCATGTGAGGACAATCACCAGCATCCCAGAGCTGAAGCTGTTCTGTATGGAGGAATGGATGAAATTGCTCCAAGCTGATGTGCAGGATTTATCAACAGTTACTGGAAATGCTTGGATGTAGTTATTACTTTAGAAGGGTGGTCACAAAAGGTGCTGAAGGCAAAAACTCTCATACTTTTACCTCAGTATATAAATGGGCAAGTGTAATATTTTTGTCGTCCGCTACCACTGTCTGTACTTCAATCTATCCCCTAGAATTGTGAGTAGATATCACAATTTAAGCATTTATTTATTTATTGACTGCTGTTTTCCTTCTAGAATGCCTGGTTACCCCAACATGTCGCCAGGTATGATGGCCTCAGGACCTCCATACGGACCCGCAATGAACAATATGCCAGGAATGATGAACACCCAGGGACCACCATTCCCCATGGGTGGAAACCTGTCCAACAACAGCAGTGGTAATCAATGAACATCCATTCTCACAATTAAACACCAGTGCTGCTTTTAAAGCTTTTACCATCACCACTGTCATAAGCTTGAAATGAGTGCCATTTTGTTTTTAGGTATGTCCCCTGGTCCTGAATTCAGTATGGATGGGAAAGTAAACCAGGGCCAGAAGATGAATAATAAGGCTGAGGGGACACCCAAGACGGAATCCAAATCCAAGGTTTGGACCTATGAAGCATCAGTCATTTTTATCTTAGTAATTAGTTCTGTAGAAAACATTCCTGACCAGTTATTCCTGACTACATACAAGTGTCTTTGCTACAGTCGTATGAAAAAGTTTGGTCACCCCTCATAATTTTCATGATTTTAGTTTATAAATCATTGGTTGTTCAGATCAGCAACTTGAGTTAAATATATCATATAGCAGATGAACACAGTGATATTTGAGAAGTGAAATGAAGTTTATAGGATTTACAGAAAGTGTGCAGTAATTATTCAAACAAAATTAGGCAGGTGCATAAATTTGGGCACCTCAACAGAAAAATTGACATCAATATTTTAGTAGATCCTCCTTTTGCAGAAAAACAGCCGCTAAACGCTTCCTTACAGCTTCCAGTCTGGATTCTGGTTCTGAAGGTGGCTTGGACCATTCTTGTTTAGAAACATCTCCAGTTCAGTCCAAGGTTTTGATGGTTTCCGAGCATGGACAGCCCACATTTTCAGTAATATTCATGTCCTGGGGACTGAGATGGCCATTCCAGAACGTTTGTACTGGTTCCTCTGCATGAATTGCCTTAGTAAGATTTTGAGCAGGTGTTTTGGGGTCGTGTGGCCCTCGGTTGCAACTTTGTCACTGATTCCGTGAACATTGTTTCTCAAGAATCTGGAGATATTAACTGGACCATCTGCTTGAAAAGGCCCATCTAAGACTGCGTGTAGTTGATGCAACAAAGACCAGAACGAAATTGTTGGCTTAATTATTAGTAGGGGTTTTAACGATACACTCTGCTCCCGATTCGATTCAAAAAAAAACGCTGCTTCACGATTATCTATGTACATTCAATAATAAGAGTTTTTATATTTCTGAAGAGTGTACGTTTTTTAATAAAAACCTTTAGTCCCCTGCAATCAAAAAGAAATTAGTAGAGAACTAGGGCTGCGACAACGAAATCGATAAATCGATAATAATAGGTTATTAAAAAGCGTCGACACAACGAATTTCATTATCGATTCGTTGTGTTGCATGATTTATGTTATGTGTCCCCCGCCTTATCACATCCGCTTACGTTATTTGCCGCACTTGCGGTCAACGCTGGAAAAAAAAACACAACGAGCGATTGAACGGAGCGAGCCCTCCGGAGAAGTTTGGCTCATTGCTTATCTTTTTTTCCCCCTTCACTCAAGTTTGCCGGGACGTGGAATCTTCAAAATAAAGTTAGTGTTAATGTCCACACGTACACGGGTATTTTCTAAAACGGGGGTTTGGTTTTCAAATTCGTTTATAAAAAACATCGCGTCCACACAAAGCATGTTTACATAAAACTTCGTCCACATGAAAACAATGTTAAAAACGCACACAGTCGCTGGTCAAGAGCAGAGCCAAACCAGCAGTCCTATATGCCGGCGAAGCAGCTCACTCAGCGACAACAGCAACGTCCTATGCATACGAACATTTTTCTCGCCATTCTTCTTCAACACCACTTCATTTTAAAAGCTTGGTCCCCACCAACGAGAGGTCCGACCCGGTCTCGTCCCAAACCGGCGACGCTGAGGGGCAGGAACTGCTTCGTGGGTGTGATGGATATAGTTAGTGACCTCTGTAGCGCACTTTTCTGACGCACTGTTCTTCAGTGTAATGAAAAAGTAATAATTGTACATTTATTTGTAGATTTGTGACAAGTTCGCGTCAGCAGTGTTACAGCTGGCACTATTTTTTGGCTAACGTCCGCTATAGTCACAAATCGCCTCATGTTAAACCAAGGATGGATAAAACGCCGCACAAAGTGACGTTACAAGCAAGAAACTCCGTTTTCCCAGTCCACACGACAACGCTGAAAACGTTTCTGAAAATCTTCACCCTGGAAGGAGTTTTGCAAAAAAAAAGTCCGTTTTCGTGTGGACGAACAGTCAAAACGCATAGAAAAAGCTACGTTTTTAAAAATACCCGTGTTCGTGTGGACAGGGCCATAGTCTCTAAAAAGAGAGCCAGCTTTAGCCAGGAGCATGTTGACATGATAACATTTTTGGATTGCAATGCAAAGTTCCTAAAGAAAGGGAGTGAATGAGTTTGTCTGTAGTGTTTGCATCAGAGATGCACTTATTTTTCTTTATTTTTTAATTTGTTATTTTAATTTATTTAATGAATGTAATTTATTATTATTCATTTATTGTAAGCACTTATTTGCTCTGTTATTTAATGTTATATTTCTGAATAAAGACAAAGTTTTTTTTAAATCCGATTCATCGATTAATCGAAAAAATAATAAAAAAATCGTTAGTTGCAGCCCTAGTAGAGACAGATGTTTAAAATTGTAAACAAAATGCTCTTTTGTAGCTTCAACATATCTTAAATACCAAGTGATAACCTTCCTTTTTATTTCTGAAGAGTAACAATTCAAAATAATGTGCATGTTTCTTTTGTAAAAATGTCAACAAAGAATCTTAGTCTCCTGCTATTAAAAGAAATCAGGAATCCCAATGAGAACTGGATATGGCTCTGTGAGCATGCCATATGATTGCACCCCCTGTTGTTCAAAAATGCAATTGCATTAGATGGCATAATAAGCAAGAACACGTAATACAATTTAATCACTTGACTGGCCCGCACAGAGCCCTGACTTAAACTCCATTGGGCACCTTTGGGATGAACTAGAATGGGGTTTGGGAGCCAGGCCCTCTTGTTCAACATCAACGCCTGACCTTACAAATGCTCTTTTGGGTGAATGGACAAAAAGTCAAATCTCTGAGGAGAAAGCCTTCCAAGAGGAATGGAAGCTGTTCTAGCTGCAAAAGGGTATGTAATATGTAGTAGTGTATTCACCCATCACTTCAGTGCTGAGTGAAGAGGTGAGTCTTTAATCGCCGCTTGCAGACACCAAGACATCTTCCATTCCGACATCCAGTGGAAGTTCATTTCACCACCTGGGTGAAAAGACAGAGAAAAGTAGCCATTGTCGTAGTAGCCATTGATGCTGAAAGTGGCGTTAAATAAATAAACAAACAAACAAATCGTTCTGATGGCACATTCTATAAGCCAAGCCAAGTGTGGAACGTCGTTTAGTGTAAACAGTGTCATAGCATGAGGAGGACGGGAGTCCTGCTGGGTTGTAGCGAGGTTCTAGCTAGGGTTTGAAACCCAGCAGATAGAAGTTTTGTTCGGATTGATTTCAGTTGGTGTATGAATGACCATTTTTTATTCTGATAGAGCTGTTAGTGAGTGTTAACAGATTATTAGGGTATATAAATGTAGGCAATGATTTCAGGTTTTTCCTTGTGCAGTCAAGTCTTGAAAGGTTTTCCCACAAATTCCTTCCCATGCCTACTAGCGTGTAATGATGCATTGTGGCATGATGCGTCGCGATGCAGAAATATGGCTATGTGCAGCATGGTAATGTCGCGATGTAGGTCATGGAGAGATCATATGCGTTCAGTCTTAATACTGGAATCAAGCTGGATGTATCGTTAACACCTATAGTGCCTACGTCCTCTCCCAAATGAATTCAAATACCTTTATTATCAAAGCAAACCCAAAATCAATTTAATTTGGTCCAAGTGTGGAAATTCACCTGCAACTGCTCATATTCTTAATATTACTCAAAACAGTGACTGCAATTTAAAATGGTCTCGAAGTAACTACATTTACCATGTTTTACAGTAGTCTGATTTATGGTATTTTGACTTTACTATAAATGAACATGAACAACAATGAGCAGCAACAGCAGTGCACCAGACCTTCATTATATACGTTTTACATGACAGTTTATTGATAGTAACGGTCTACGCCGCTGAACTGCCATTGGTTTATTAGCCCGACAAATCGGCGCATCTCACACAGACCACGTTCCACCGGCGGACTGACTGCAAAAATGTTATGAGGATTTAACCACAACAATTACTGAGTTCAATTAAAATAGCTGTCATTATAATTACCTGTGCTATTAGAAGTGGTTATTAGTCGATATGATAATTATAGTCTATATTAGTCTATATGGTAATTATTTAACCATTGGGAAAAAATACATGCTATGTCGGAGGTCACATGGGGTGTGTGTGTGCGTGTGTGCGTGTGTGCGTGTGTGCGTGTGTGTGTGTGTGTGTGTATATATATATATATATATATATATATATATATATATATATAGAGAGAGAGAGAGAGTGTGCTTCCTGTAGGATTTTTTTTCAGAAACAGTAAGAGTAAAACTATTTATTTGCTTCTATTGCACGATTGGCATCTTTACCCACAAAGATTGCAGCATGTTTTTTGGGGGTTTTTGAATGTTTTTAAACTCTACTCGCATAAATCTATTAATATACCAATAAAGCGTTCACCTTCACTTAGCATGCTTGGTAGTAACTCTAGCCAAGTTAACTTAGTCTTTTTGGTAAACAAACAAATGCTGAAGGCCATCTGCATTTTCTGTGTACCGTATTTTTCGGACCATAAGGCGCACTTAAAATCCTTTAACTTTCTCAAAAATCGACAGTGCGCCTTTAAAATGCGGTGCGTCTAATGTATGAATTAATTCTGGTTGTGCTCTCTGATGGTAGATGGTAAACGGCGCTCATAAATCTGTCAAAATGTTTTAGCACGGCCTTGGTAGGTTACGAAGCTTACGGCCACCGTAGTGCGCAGCATCAACGGAGTAATACGGTATGTGCTTCAGCATTAGGGTACGTGCATTCATTCATTCATTTTCGAAGCGGATTTCAAACACAACGCTATCAGTCACGCAGTACAACATGGTCATAGAGCAGCTGTGAGAGAATTCAACATTAACGAATCAATGGTACGGAAGTGGAGGAAGCAAGAAGACGCCCTGCGCCAGGTAAAGACCAAGCTGAGCTTCCGACGGAACTTAAGAGTTTTGTTTCATTTCATGCGACTTATAACCCGGTGCGCTTTTTGTATGAACATAGATCCGTTAGCAGCCGATCGTTGATATTGCGTCTTATGGTGCGCTTTATGGTCCGAATAATACGGTACATTTGGTGTGCGACAGGCTTTTTGTTATATTGCGAATGTTCTATTCAACTGTAAAACTTAACTTAACTGTAAATCTAACTTAACTGTAGTTAATATACCTTTCTTTGTCCTGTCCTCTCCCTGTCTTCTCCCTTTCCCTTAGGCGTAATCACGTCCACCTTCGTTTTGATCTCCATCCGTCATTTCCAAGTAAAAGCCCTGTGCAGAGTTTTGCGATTTCGTGACATTTCATAAAGCTCTGAAACAGCAGAAATAGTTTTTTAAGCAGAAATTCATGTAGCGAAAACCCTGGTGTGGGCATATAATTAAACTATTTACTATACTAACATATAATATGGGTGTTGGCATTATTTAGTCCGGTAGACAGAGGGATCTTCTGTCCTCAGCTGGATAGTTTTGTCGGCATGGTCTTCTCAGTCAACTGGAGGAAGGGAAGTTTTTGTACTCTGATGTAGTCTAAGTAACGATTATTTAAACGAGTATTTGATAAGTTTGTGAAAACAGCCTATGATTTTGCCACCTGGCTAGGTTATCTGGGTAGCTTGCCTTTCCAGCTTCAAAGCCACTGAAGCCACAGAAAGCCATCAGTCTCACCCTGTCTTCTGATCGAGCTGTTCTGTGATTTCTGTGCCTAGAAATCAAGTTCCTCCACAACAACCAACGAGAAGATAACCCGCCTGTACGAGCTGGGCTCTGAGCCAGAGCGAAAGATGTGGGTGGACCGTTACCTAGCATTCATCGAGGAAAAAGCCATGGGCATGAGCAACCTGCCTGCCGTGGGTCGCAGGCCTCTCGATCTCTTCCGCCTCTACATGTCAGTTAAGGAAATTGGAGGTCTCACACAGGTGAGAGCGCTAGAAGCATGCACCGAGGCTACTTGGATCATCGGTTTGCATATGATATACAGTTGCTCATCTGCCTGATGGAGGTTCCTCATCTTGGCATGTATGACTGCTTGCAGGTGAACAAGAATAAAAAGTGGAGGGAGCTCGCCACCAGCTTGAACGTTGGCACCTCCAGCAGTGCGGCCAGCTCACTAAAGAAGCAGTACATTCAGTGTCTGTACGCGTTCGAATGCAAAATCGAGCGTGGAGAAGATCCGCCGCCCGACATCATGACTGTAGAGGGCAAGAAAAACCAGGCGAAGGTCCAGCCCCCCTCCCCAGGTAATGACACTGCACCCATATGGAATTTATTCCATGAATATGAACTTTCATCAACTCTAACATGTCCTCTTTTTCTCTCCTGGTTTAGCTGGATCTGGATCCTTGCAGGGACCTCAGACCCCTCAATCCACGAGTAGCTCCATGGCTGAGAGCGCAGACTTGAAACCTCCCACTCCCGCATCCACCCCACATAGTCAGATTCCCCCAATGCAAAGCGGCAGGTGAGCTCAGGACGTTTGTCTTGCGTCATGGTTCGAGAGAGTCTTAAGAAGTCTCTGAGAACAATGCTTTATCTTGATCTGTTTGAAGCAGTGTGAATCTTCAAGATCCGTTCGCTGACAGCAATGACCCGGCGTTCTCAAGGAGAAACACATTGACCCCAAACTCTGGTTTCCAGTCTGGAATGAGCACTCCAGAGATGCCTGCCCGCATGGGCCCTTATGAGCCCAGTAAGGACATGTTTAGTGGCATGCGTAAAGGTAAGACTGTTTGGTTTGCCCTTATCAGGCTTATAAGCAGCTAAATGTCTCTGAAAGTTCTCTGTAGTACAGTTGTGCACAGTAGGGTTGGGTAATAGCGTGATATCTTAAAATTGAGGATGTGCGGATCACGATTCTTTTTAGGCAGGATCACGATCCACAATATTATCACTGCTATTTTCCCTTCTGGCATTTAGCACTAATTTGTGACTCAAAACGTTTTTAAAAGTTTAAAAGCGATAATGTTAAAATAATTATTAGGGTTGTAACGATGCACTCTGCTCACAAATCAATTCAGTGCGCAATATTGAGGTCGCAGTTTTATAAACAGTGCAAAACAATGCACGTTTTCTTGAATAAGTTTTTAAACAACAAAAAAACCCTTTAGTCTCCTGTAATTAAAATAAATGACTAGGAACAGATATTTAAATTTCTAAATAAAATATTTTATAGTATCTTCACCATATACTATTTTTAAATTTGTAAATAAAATATTTTATTGTAGATTCACCATGTATTATTTTAAAATTTGTAAATAAAATATTTTATTTTAGATTCACCATATACTATTTTTTAATTTGTAAATAAAATATTTTATTGAAGCTTCACCATGTATTATTTTTAAATTTGTAAATAAAATGTTTTATTGTAGATTCACCATATACTATTTTTTAATTTGTAAATAAAATATTTTATTGAAGCTTCACCATATATTATTTTTCAATTTGTGAATAAAATATTTTATTGTAGCTTCACAATATAATATTATTATTATTATTATTATTATTATTATTATTATTATTATTATTATTATTAAATTTGTGAATAAAATATTTTATTGTCTTCACCATGTGTTAAATAAGCAGGTGACGACACTTTTTTTTATTTCTGAAGAATATAAATAATGTTTGTATAAATAATTCAAAATGTGTACTTGTATAACAACTGTAACGAAAATAATCTTTAGTCCACTGCAATTAAAAGAAAGTAGAGTTTTAGATAATGCCACTGCACCAAAATGATATTTTGTAACAGTTTTACCAACTTTAAATAACTAAGTTCTGTCTTAAATTGAAAATCAAGTAAACAAACAAACTCACTGAGCTTTGCTCAGCCTCTAAACATTCTTAATCTCAAATTTACCAGTTTCAACACGATGAGTTGAGTTTTTACCAAAAAGTTCTATTTTGGTTTCATCTGACCACATGATATTCTCCCAATCCTCTTCTGGATCATCCATATGCTCTCTGCCAAACTTCAGACAGGCCGGGACATGTACTGGCTTAAGCAGGGGGGCACGCCTGGCACTGCAGGATCTGAGTCCCTCTCGGCGTAGTGTGTTACTGATGGTAGCCTTTGTTACTTTGGTCCCAGCTCTCTGCAGGTCATTCATCAGGTCCCTCTGTGTAGTTCTGGGATTTTTGCTCACCGTTCTCATGATCATTTTGACCCCATGGGATGAGATCTTGCATGTGGCCCCAAATCGAGGGAGATTATCAATGGTCTTGTTTGTCTTCCATTTTCTTACAATTGCTCCCACAGTTGATTTATTCACACCAACCTGCTTGCCTATTGTAGATTCACTCTTCCCAGCCTGGTGCAGGTCTACAAGTTTCTTCCTGGTGTCCCTTCAACAGCTCTTTGGTCTTGGCCATGGTTGAGTTTGGAGTCTGACTGTTTGAGGCTGTGGACAGGTGTCTTTTATACAGATAACGAGGTCAAACAGGTGTCATTAATACAGGTAACGAGTGTAGGACAGAAGAGCTGAATGAAGAAGTTACTGAAATGTTGCTTGTTTGTGGGTGACCAAATACTTATTTTCCACCATGATTTACAATTAAATTCTTTAAAGTACCTATGATGAAAATTACAAACCTCTCATCTTTCTAAGTAGAACTTGCACAATCAGTGGCTGACTAAATACTTTTCTGCCCCACTGTATATGATAACGATAATTAGATGAAACTTTGACAGTGTATATTTTAGGTCTTAAGTATTCAAAAGTTGTTTGAAACCATCTCTCTCAACTGCCTTCATTGACAGTGTTTTTCACTGTTTTTGGACAACCTTTTGTTGCTTTTCTTGGCTTTAGGCTGTCTTTCTTGCAGAATGATTCAATTAAGGTTTGCTGAGTGTGTTTTTGTGCTGGTACATTGGCTGGTTTAAGCCTGTCGTGGACAGCTGATCCATGAAGTTTGTCATAATCTTCATATTGTGCATGGTGGTTAGTTCGCAGATGGTGAAATGCGTTCGTTGTTGAACGGTCTTTGACGGCAACCGATTTCCTACAGTTTGCGACTGTCTTTTCAGATCCAAATCACCTCCAACTGCATAGACAGCGAGGCTGGTGGTGTCTGTATTTTGTCTCCTGGCACAGTTATTCACTTATTTTAAACTTCAGTCCTGCACTTTTAGTAGACACTTTGTTGGTTTGTGCACACTGCAGTAGTAGGTGTGTCTTGACTGTTTGCTGCAGAGTGAGTGATATTCTCGATATTGTCAGCTAGCACGTTGTTAAAACAACAATTATGATATTATGCCAGTTTTCTCCATACTTGATTTGGCCCATTGCATAATGTTACTGTGGCACTTAAAAGGAAAGGATATTCTTGCTTTTGTAGTGGGAGAGCCGTTCATACCTGGAGGTCAGGGTCCCAACAGCGCTATGGGAGAGCAGTTTAATCGTGGATCCGGAGGGCCCATGGGCAACATCCCCATGGCGCAGAGGCAGCAGTATCCATATGGGTCAAACTATGACAGAAGGTAAAGTCACAAAAGACCGAACTTCTGTAGTTGTAATGTTTATGGGATCATTTGTAATCCGTGTCTGACACGTTCTGTTTTGGGATGTTAAAGGCCTGAATCAGGGATGGGCCCAGACAGCAACATGGGACCTGGTGTACCACAGCCAAACATGATGCCTTCAAACACGGACACTGGGATGTACTCGCCGAATCGCTACCCCTCACAACAGCGGTCAGTTGGCTAAAACTGCTTCAGATGAGAAGCATGCGTGTTTGATTATATATTTTTTAACTGCATGGCTCTGTGTTCACTGGTAACGCCTGGTGTCCTGGTGTCCTCTGCAGGCACGAGTCCTATGGCAATCAGTATCCTGGCCAGGGTACGCCCCCTGGTGGCACATACCCAAATCAGCAACCAGGGATGTTTCCACAGCAACAGGCAGTAAGTGACATTACCTCTAGTATTTTAACTGATGAAAACGAGAGGAATCAAATAACATTTTTATGTAAGCCAACGCATTTTATCTTGATATCAAGAAGTACAACACATTTTGAACAGAAAGTTAGTTAGCTGCTTTGAATTAATAATTAATAACATGGTGTATTCATGTACTTCAATATTATTTGTCGCCGTTCAGAACTACAAAAGACCCGGGGAGGGAGGCTATCCTCCAGCAAAGCGCCATCATGACGGAGAGATGTACAGCGGACCATTCAGTGGCCAGCAGCCACAGCAGCAGCCTCAGGCTCCTCCCAGCGGCCCTTCGTCGGGTCAGCCAGAGATGTACAACCAGTATAGTGGCTCTTATGCTGGACCAGAACGGCGGCCTCCTGGACCACAGAACCAATTTCCTTTTTCTTACGGAAGGGATCGCATACAACCTGGCTCAGGCCCCAACTCCCAAGGCTCCCTGCCTCCTCAGATGATGGGCAGCTCCATGCAACCTGGTCCCGATGGTCCTCAGGGTGCCCTGTGGCAGGGCCGAGGTGAGATGGGATACCCTAACTTTCAAAATCGACAAGGTCCCATTGGAACACCTGCGCAGGGCCCGGCTTATCATGGAATGAACCGATCGGAGGAAATGATGCCGTCCGAGCAGCGTCTGAACCATGAAGGACAGTGGCCAGGGTCCAGGCAGCCTCCGTACGGCCCGGCGGGAGCCGGATCACCCATGAGCCGGCCACTTCAGTCCAACTACCAATCTCCGCAAACCATGCAGAACCACATTCCACAGGTGTCAAGTCCCACACCCATGCCCCGGCCTATGGAGAGCAGGACGTCCCCCAGTAAATCTCCATACATGCATAGCAACATCAAGATGCAGAAGGCAGGACCACCAGTCCCGGCGTCGCACATTATGCCTTCGCCTGTACCGGCTCCGATGATGAGGAGGGACCCTCCGTTCCCTCCAGGGTCTGTGGAGGCCACACAGCCTATTCTCAAGCCACGCAGGAGGCTCACTATGAAAGAGATTGGTGAGAGTTCAGTGTTTAGTTCTTGTACAGGTTGTGCTGCTGGATGGCAGACTGTAGGAAAATCGTTACTTGACAGCTAAAGACTCGAAAGCTTCTTGTGGGAACTGGATTTTCAAGATTAGGGCATAGCAAATGGATTAAAGTAAATGTGAATTAAGACGAATCTTATGAGACAACTTTGAACGTCAGTGAATGCCTTAAAGTAGGGGTGGAAAATGTGGCCCAATTTTGTTTTTTTTGTTTTTTTGTTTTCCGTGATCCACCATAAAAAACCGTAGTTTATTTTTCATGTTGCTTTTTAAAACGAATTTGCAACTGAACACAGCAACCCATGTTTATCAGATTTACTATTTTATTTACACTCACCGGCCATTAGGTACAAAATCAACAGTCAGACTTATTTCTATTAGAGATGCACTGATCGAGCGTCCGGCTGGAATACAAGCAAGGTGAGAATGAGTCATGGAGGAACAACGGATTTCATTTAAAACTGCATCACCTCGCTGAATATGTGAAATTTGGCAAAGCTAAGACATTTTACATCTACAGCATTTAGCAGACACCCTTATCCAGAGCGACTTACAATTGATACAGTCTTACAATCCAAGCAATTGTGGGTTAAGGTCCTTGCTCAAGGACCCAACAGTGGCAGCTTGGTGGAGGTGGGATTTGAACCCTGGACCTTCTGATCCATAGTCCAGTACCTTAACCGCTAGGCTACCACAGTCCCAGGGACAAACCAGCAGCCATCTGTCTTTCTTTAGCAGTAAAGAAGTGTCCATTAAAAGTTTCTGTATGCTGTCATTTAGAATTTTAAAAAATCAGAAATTGGAATCAGCCAAGCAAATTGCAATGGTTGCATCTCTAATATCTATAGTGCTTTTTACAATGCGACATTGTCTCAAAGCAGCTTTACAATTTGCTGTTATCTAAGCCCAAGCCTAAACTGAGCGTTCCTAAGAACTTGTGGTCCACGTTGACATGATAGCATCACGCAATTGCTGCAGATTTATCGGGTGCACATCCATGATCCGATTATCCCATTCCACCACATCCCAAAGGTGCTCTATTAGATTGAGATCTGGCAACTGTGGAGGTCATCTGAGTGCAGTGAAGTCACTGTCCTGTTCTACAAACCCATGTGAGATTTAACATTTTGTTCAAGCCATAAAATGTGTTAAGGGGTCAATCATTACTCAATCATGGTCTCATTTATTCCCTGTTTTAAATTGTGTAGCTGTGTAACAGATGACAACTGGAATAGTAGTCTACGATGGATTGGCACCCTGTCTAGGGTTGTTCCTGCCTTGCGACCTATGCCGCCGGCTAGACACCGGCTCACTCGTAAAACTGTCCAGGATTAAACAGATAAAGTGAATGAATGGCGTAGTAGTTTGATGGTTGTTTTTTTTCTGGTGGGTTTTGGCACCGATTTGCCTTTTAGTCGATACAGCTTTAATCGTCCAGGTATGCATGGGTGTGCTGCGTGCTTCAGGGATATCACTGTCCAAGATGAACTATAATACAACTGACTTCCACCTGTTGTGTTCTCGTGCCCAGCTTGATTTGTTTTGGCCCAGTGCTTGTTATGGCTGCAGTCATGGTCACCACCGTATTGAACATGTTTACCTGCTGCCTGCTTCTAAACATCCTTCGTCTTAGTTTAAAGCAATTTGAAGAGATTATGGAAAATCACAACGTTTGATGTAGCAAACATTTTTTTTGCAAATAACTGTAAACAAGACAGGAAGCGGATGTACCAACGTTTTAGTCATGTACATATTATGCAGGATAGAGCAGTAGGCTATCTTTTGAAAGACTTTTGAAGAAAATGAAATTTATGAAGAGAAAATGATCGATACGTTTAAAAACAATGTTCCTCAAAGAAAGAATGGAAGGGATTGGTATATTTTTCTATTTCGCTATATTGTCTACAGAGCATAATATTAGGGCTGCAACTAACGATTATTTTAATAATTGATTAATCGGTCGATTATTTTTTTATTATTTTTTTCGATGAATCGGGTTTAAAAAAAAAATAACTTTCCATGTCTTTATTCAGAAATATAACATTAAATAACAGAGCAAATAAGTGCTTACAATAAATGAATAATAATAAATTAAATTCATTAATAAATTAAAATAACAAATTAAATAATAAAGAAAAACAAGTGCATCTCTGATGCAAACACTACATACAAACTCATTCACTCCCTTTCTTTAGGAACTTTGCATTGCAATCCAAAAATGTTATCATGTCAACATGCTCCAGGCTAAAGCTGGCTCTCTTTTTTAGAGACTATGGCCCTGTCCACACGAACACTGGTATTTTTAAAAACGTAGCTTTTCTATGCGTTTTGACCGTTCGTCCACACGAAAACGGCGTTTTAGGTCACTGACAACGGACTTTTTTTTGCGAAACTAATTCCAGGGTGAATATTTTCAGAAACTCCGTTTTCAGCGTTGTCGTTGGACTGGGAAAACGAAGTTTCTTGCTTGTAACGTCATTTGTGCACCGTTATCTCCTTTGTTTACATGAGGCAATTTTGTGCAATAGCAGACGTAGCCAAAATAGTGCCAGCTGTAACACTGCTGACCGAACTTGTTACAAATCTACAAATAAATGTATAATTATTACTTTTTTATTACACTGAAGAACAGAGGCGTCAATGCACTACGGAGGTCACTACTACATCCATCACACCCACGAAGCAGTTCCCGCCCCCAGCGTCCCCAGTTTGGGACGAATTTGAAAACCCCTCCAGTATTCCTGGAGTATACAGCCTAAATGTAGTCTCTTCCTTATTGACTGAGCCATTTATTTTTTTTTAGGTACACCGGAGGCATGGCGCGTCATGATGTCCCTAAAATCGGGTCTGTTGGCTGAGAGCACATGGGCTTTAGACACCATTAACATCCTCCTGTACGATGACAACAGCATCACCAATTTTAATCTAATTCAAGTGAGTTTTCCCTAAGCAATGTACAACATGAATATGAAGATCTTATACATCTCCATTTCTCATAGAAACTATATCCTAATCCAATATTGGTCTGCTTTGTAGCTCCCTGGATTCCTGGAACTAGTAGTGGAGTATTTCCGGCGATGCCTCATTGAGATCTTTGGCATTCTGAAGGAATACGAAGTTGGTGATCCAGGACAGAGAACTCTGCTGGACCCCAATGCTCTCAGAGAAGAGGAGGACGGTGACGATGAGGAGGAGTCGATGGTGGCGGGTATGGAGGAGGATGGCGAAACGGAAGAAGAGGGCGAAGAAGAGCAGCAAGGGGAAAGCGTGTCATCAGTGGAGCTTCATATTAAAACAGAGGTGACTGGCGAATCACAGAAAGATGAGGATGGTAAACTTACAGAGCCCAAATCATCTGAGGCACCCACTGTGGAACTCGGTGTGACACAGGAGAGACCTAAGCAGGCTAGCAAATTTGACAAGCTTCCTCTGAAGATAGTAAAGAAAAAGGATCCATTTGTGGTGGACTGTTCTAGGAAGCTTGGACGTCTTCAGGAGTTTGACAGTGGCCTGGTTCACTGGAGTATTGGTGGGGGCGATACCACGGAGCACATACAGACCCATTTTGAGAGCAAGTTGGATTTATTGCAGAAGAGGACGAGGACAACCCAGACGTTGAGATGGAAAAAAGGGTCTGAGAAGAAGGACGGCGAGGCACCCGCAGTGGAGCAAAGGAAAGAGGAGGATGAGCGGCAATCGTCTACCAGTCTGCTGACGGATGGGGTTTCGGAATCAAGGGAGGAGAAACCTACCAGCAGTCCTGAGATGGCCCCGGAACCTACAACGAAAAAGGAGAAGGAGGACGAGGCAACGGAGGGAACCAGCCAGGACAGCAACAAGCTGGTTCTCACCAGCATAAGGTCTTCTTCGCAGAGTCAGCGCCTTGTTACCGTCCTGGAAGACGAACCTCACAGCAAGGACGAAGCCCCACTAATCACGCTCCTAGAGTGGCAGGACTCACTCGCTCGCCGCTGCACCTGCGTCTCCAACATTATCCGCAGTCTTTCCTTCATCCCTGGCAACGACTTGGAAATGTCCAAGCATCCGGGGCTGCTTCTGCTCTTAGGCCGCCTTGTCTTGCTTCATCATCGGCATCCCGAGCGCAAACAGGCACCTTTAACGTACGAGAAGGAGGAGGAGGCCGATAAGGACATGGGCCACAAAGACGAATGGTGGTGGGACTGTCTGGAGCTGCTGCGAGAAAACTGCCTGGTCACCCTGGCCAACATCTCAGGCCAGCTTGACTTTTCCATTTACTCGGAGAGCATCTGCCTGCCCCTGCTTGACGGTCTGCTCCACTGGGCTGTCTGTCCTTCGGCAGAAGCCCAGGATCCCTTCCCCACTCTGGGGCTTAATGGCGCTTTATCTCCTCAGAGGCTGGTCCTGGAGTCTCTGAGCAAACTCAGTATCCAGGACAATAACGTGGACCTTATCTTGGCAACACCCCCCTTCAGTCGGCTAGAGAAGCTTTTTGGGAATCTCGTCCGCCTGGTCGGGGAACGAAAGGTACCAGTATGCAGGGAGATGGCCGTCGTGCTGTTGGCCAACCTTGCCCAGGGTGACAGCATGGCAGCCCGTGCCATCGCGGTACAAAAGGGCAGTATAGGGAACCTTTTGGGCTTTCTCGAGGACAGTTTAGCTGCCACGCAATTCCAACAGAGCCAAGGGTCCTTGCTACACATGCAAAGCGCGCACTTTGAACCTACTAGCGTGGACATGATGCGTCGGGCTGCTCGGGCTCTGCACGCCCTTGCTAAGGTGGAGGAAAACCACTCGGAGTTTACGCTCTACGAGTCGCGGCTACTGGACCTCTCCGTGTCGCCTCTTATGAACTCGTCAGTGTCTCATGTCATCTGTGATGTACTCTTTCTGATTGGCCAGTCATGACAGCTGTGGGGAGCGGTGGCTCCACCTTCTCTGGTTTTTGTTCTCACCACCTGTGTCCTTGGTGTGCAGGGAGTGGAAAGCAGAGAAAAATGACTGTTTCTCTCTTTTTTTTAATTTATGCAAGCCCCTTTTGGATTTCACCCTTTGCTCCCTCTTTTTCGCTGTGTCTCACTTTGGGGAGGTTATTAGCTATGGATCATGAACCAGAGTCTCAAAAGTTTAAAACTGTAAGCTCGGATGCCAACCTAATGATATTGACTGGGACCCCAGATGTTATGTTCTGCCCAGTGGGGAAGGGGGTGGGTTTCTTGTTTTTTAAATGGTAAAATAAATAAATGAATCAAATAAATAGAGAAATCTTTTGACCAAAGTTGCTGTCTCGTTTACAGTGAGTTTGGGGTTTAATGGTACCCTTACTCTCCGGTACAGGGCAAACTCGAGAGCACGTCTCTGGTTCATATTTAAGTCTGATTAGACGAGTGAGCACTCTGGTGGTGTTGTAGGTGTGACGCTGCACTTTCAACCCCACAGGAGCCACTTTATTAGCTGTGAGCAGAAACCCCTTACGACTGGGGGCCTGTGGAGTAGATTGTAGACATTTTCCGTACAGCTCTGTACTCCGAATGACTGTAAACATAAAGCAGTACCGTTTCACTTGGGGAGAGCTTGGCTCTGCAGATCCACTCTAGTTTTTAAACCATTTTTACGATTCGGTTTGGTGGTAATGACGAAGGCTTCCCCCCCAAGGTATCGAGAACCTCCGACATCCTTACCTCCTCTCTAAACCCCTTGATTGTATGACTTGACCCTTATAAAGAAATCACCTCCTAGGACTGATTTTCAACTAAGATACAGCCCACGCTGTGATGTATATAAGATGTTGTACATGACACTTTTTTTTCTGTCTCTCTCTCTCTCTCGCCCTTTCACTCTAACGCTTCACACTTCTTGTGTATGAAGATATGAAAGCGGACACTCGCGTTGGGTTCATGGCATAAAATCCTTAGGTATATAAACAGAACCACCTTTTGGCCTCCCCACAGTTTCTCTGTAGTACAGCCAACACAAATATTTTAATTTCATCTCCTGGTACAACGGAATAAACTCTAGATGAAGAAACACGGTTGAGATATTTTTTTCTCCAGTGATATGAACTCTTAATATTTGTATTTCAGACTATGTAGCTAAAATGTAATGTAAATTCCTCCTTTTCCCCTTTTTTGGCTCAATGAATATCATTTATTCAGTATGAAATCTTTATACTATATGTTCCATGTGGTAAGAATAAATGTACATTAAATCTTCGTAAGATGTTTGTGAATGTTTTAATCATTTGGCTGCGGTGCCGTTGTCTGCACTTGAATTCGTTAGGAACTGGGAACTCCGTTTTCGGGTTGGGTATTAGAATTTTGGAAACCCGGGGTTTCAAGGTTGGGTACCCGGTAGAATAATTGAAATTGCAATTCCACTTATCGGTGCTGCTAGCGCATTTCATGCTTCAAATACACTTTTGCGCTTGGTGCAAAAATACATCTCCAATATAAATAAATAATAAATGTTCTCTAATGATCAGGACCCCCACAGATCTGGAACTATTTGGGTGGTGGATCGTTCTCAGCACTGCAGTGACACTGATGTGGTAGTGGTGTGTTAGTGTATGTTGTGCTGGTATGAGTAGATCAGACACAGCAGTGCTGCTGGAGAGTTTAAACATGCTGCCAAGAGGATGCTGATGACTGTATTTTTGGTTGGTGGACTGTTTCAGTCCAGCATTGACACTGCGTTTAAAAACTTCAGATGCACTGCTGTCTAATCCACTCATACCACCACATCAGTGTCACTGCAGTGCTGAGAATGGTCCACTACCCAAATAGTACCTGATCTGTGGTGGTTCTGTTGGGGTTCTGACTATTAGAGAACAGAGTAAAGGGGACACAAAGTATATAGAGAAACAGATGGACTACAGTCTATCATTGTAGAACCTCAAAGTGCTTCTACAGGTTCTTCTAAAAAAAAATTGGCATATTGTGATAAAGTAATTCTTTTCCGTAATGTAATGATAAAAATTAAACTTTCAGATATTTTAGATTCATTGCACACCAACTGAAATATTTCAAGTCTTTTATTGTTTTAATACTGATGATTTTGGCATACAGCTCATGAAAACCCAAAATTCTCACAAAATTAGCATATCATGAAAAGGTTCTCTAAATGAGCTATTAACCTAATCATCTCAATCAACGAATTAACTCTAAACACCTGCAAAAGATTTCTGAGGCTTTCTCACAAAATTAGCATATTTCATCCGACCAATAAAAGAAAAATGTTTTTAATACAAAAGAAGTCAACCTTCAGATTATTATGTTCATTTATGCACTCAATACTTGGTCGGGAATCCTTTTGCAGAAATGACTGCTTCAATGCGGCGTGGCATGGAGGCAATCAGCCTGTGGCACTGCTGAGGTGTTATGGAGGCCCAGGATGCTTCGATAGCGGCCTTAAGCTCATCCAGAGTGTTGGGTGTTGCGTCTCTCAACTTTCTCTTCACAATATCCCACAGATTCTCTATCAGGTTCAGGTCAGAAGAGTTGGCAGGCCAATTGAGCACAGTAATACCATCGTCATTAAACCATTTACCAGTGGTTTTGGCACTGTGTACAGGTGCCAGGTCGTGCTGAAAAATGAACTCTTCATCTCCATAAAGCTCTTCAGCAGATGGAAGCATGAAGTGCTCCAAAATCTCCTGATATCTAGACCCTGCATTGACCCTGCCCTTGATAAAACACAGTGGACCAACACCAGCAGCTGACATGGCACCCCAGACCATCACTGACTGTGGGTACTTGACACTGGACTTCAGACATTTTGGCATTTCCTTCTCCCCAGTCTTCCTCCAGACTCTGGCACCTTGATTTCCGAATGACATGCAAAATTTGCTATCATCCGAAAAAAGTACTTTGGACCACTGAGCAACAGTCCAGTGCTGCTTCTGCCGCTGTTTGTGGTTCAAAAGTGGCTTGACCTGGGGAATGCGGCAACTGTAGCCCATTTCCTGCACACGCCTGTGCACGGTGGCTCTGGAATCGGGGCCCTTCTCCACAATCCTCCTCAGGTTCCGGTCACCGTCTTCTCGTTGTGCAGGCGTTTTCTGCCACACTTTTTCCTTCCCACAGACTTCCCACTGAGTGCCTTGATACAGCACTCTGGGAACAGCTATTCGTTCAGAAATTTCCTTTCTGTGTCTTACCCTCTTGCCTCAGGAATCTTTTGCAGGTGTTTAGAGTTAATTCGTTGATTCAGATGATTAGGTTAATAGCTCGTTTAGAGAACCTTTTCATGATATGCTAATTTTGTAATTTTGGGTTTTCATGAGCTGTATGCCAAAATCATCAGTATTAAAACAATAAAAGACTTGAAATATTTCAGTTGGTGTGCAATGAATCTAAAATATATGAAAGTTTAATTTTTATCATTACATTATGGAAAAGAATTAACTATCACAATATGCTAATTTTTTGAGAAGGACCTGTATATGATAAGTGATTCTGATGAAATGGACAATGAGTGTAGAAACAAGGAGGTGCAATTAATACAGTGATCGGTGAATAAGTAAAACGGTTAAAACGTAACAAGCCAGTTGAACAAAAATTAGTATTTGCATAACTGATTTGCATAAGTGTGGAATGATGCTCAAGATTAAGATCTACTGCTAGAATGAGTAGCATATGATCAGTGCAAAATGGTGCCCTTAGAAATATACTTGTTGTCAATAACAGTGATGGGTGTGGTTGAGGATACTGATGGCCTGGGAAGAAGCTGTTGGAGTGTCTGGCCCTGATGCTGTAGTACCTTCTGCCTGAATTTGAAAAGGTTGGGCTCGGTCATCCACAATGTTGGTGACTTTGGAAAAAGGGGAAAGAGACCTTGATGATTTTCTCTGCTTACATTTACAGCATTTTGCAGACGTGCTCATCTAGAGTGACCTCCACCTTAAACTATAAAGGTGCATTCCACTCAACTGAGGGTTAAGAGCCTTCCTTCAGAATCCAACAGTATTATCTTGGCTGTACTGGGACTTGAACCGTAAACCTTTTGGTCAGTAATCTAGTGATTTAACCATAGAGTCATCACTAAGAGCAGTCCCTCAGCTGCTCTATCTAATGAATGTAGGGTCTTGGCGTCTGAGCTGAAGTTTCTAAATCAGGCAGTGATACAGCAGCACAAGATGGGGTTCTTGTTGGTGGCATGGTGGCACAGCCGCTGCTTGCATGTTTACCCCGTGTGTCATGTCCAGGTACTCCTACATTCCAAAGAAGTGTTTTAGGTCACCAGATGTCTTTGGAGTTTGCCATTGTAAGTATGTGCATTCATGTGTCCTGAGATCGGTTGGCGTACTCTCCTTGGTTGGTTCTCACCTCCAGTTGCTCCAGCATTTGTTGGATCTTTTGGGGATTCAGGTGGGCTGATTCATTGCTCCATTCACAGCACCATCCAATTTTCCCTCCCAGAAAGTTGAATCAGATCATCTGGACACAAGGTTTTAGTTTGAGAAAAGTTTTATCACTCATCCAAGTGACTTCTTCTGTAGTTGTAACATCCGCAGTCTTTCTTACAGCTTGTTTGGATAATGATTGACACCAGCACTATTGCATAACAAAGGAACCGGTGATCAATTTCATATGCAAAATGCCATGACCATAGAAATATTATCCATGATCCATTCACATGGGATTGGGGAATATCTGCAATCATGGCATTGTAAGATGGTGAAAGGTGTACTCTTAGCCCCCCTCTTTGGACCCTAAGAGTACATAATCTAAGTGTACACTTTCAGCATCTTACAATTCCATAATTGCAGCTATTCCCCAATACATCTTGTAAGATTTTTGTAAGGGTGTACTCGGAGCCTCTCACCCTACCCCCAGTTCAATGATGGTCGTTTCCTTTTCATGTAAGATCTTTCCCTGTTACGTGACTTCTACCAGTCTGAGAGGGTGAGAGTTAACATGCTTATAAGCTAGGAGCATTTTTGAACTGCAGCTAATTTCAAGGTTTTAGGCATATAGGCATGCTTGGAGGAGTGCACTAACCACAAATTCCCATACATGAATCAGCTGCCCATGCTTGGCTTGTGATGATAGTCATCATCCATCCCACCAAGAAGCGTAGCCAGTTGAACTCTGTCAGGCTTCAAGACCATGAATTTCTATGAGATCAAACAAGTTTTCTGAAAGCAACCTTCAATTTTAGCCCAAACACGTATTTTTAGAGTTTATCACGTTTGCTTTTAGGTTACATTGATCCTGGTCTGATAGTCGCAGCTCTTGTGGATCATGGCTAAGAGCCAGCTGCTGACTGAGGACCTGGTTTTGAACCCTGGACTTGGCTTGCAATGTTAAGGCCAGGTGGTGTGGTCTCACAACCCTGGAATGTCCTGCCTCTGCTTGCACCCAGTGAACTCTGTCATAGGCTTTGCCTGCTACAAGTGTAAGAGTGACTGGGGTTTTTAAACACACTGGACATTTACTGACTGGGCGACAAAGTGGCTCGTTGTGTAACACCATTGCCTCACAGCAAGATGGTCCTGCGTCCTTTCTGTGTGGTGTCTGCATGTTCTCCCTGTGTTTGCTTGGGTTTAGTCCGGGTTCTCCGGGTTTCCTCCCACAGTCCAAAGATGTCCAGTAAATTAACCTGACCTGAGTGTATATGTATAAAAATATATATGATCTAGATAACCAAACAAACACACACCTACTGATTAGACGCATGGGTGTTTTGGCTGTGGTAGCCTAGTGGTTAAAGTACTGGACTAATGGACCAGAGGGTCCAGGGTTCAAATCCCACCTTTGCCAAACCACTGTTGGGTCCTTGACAAAGACCCTTAACCCACAATTGCTTGATATGTAAGATTGTACGAGCTGTAAGTTGCTTTTTTGTGTATAAAGAAAATGGAGATAATTTTATTCCATGCACAGTTTGTGTTGGTCATGTTCTAGTCCTTCATCAGTGCCGGTCACTGATCACAGGATGCTGTTGGCTGGCTTAATAATGCACAATGGAAGAGTTCCTAATAAAGTAATGTGTAACTGTTTCGCTAAGTCAGTAATACTCTGTTGCCTTACAGTTTGTGTTGGTCATTTAATCCTTCATCAGTGGTTCCAGGATGCTCCCTACTGAATGCTGTTGGCTGGATATACCGATGCTACCCGATTTACAGTGGGGTTACTTTCCGATAAATCCATCATTGGGTGATTGTATGGCAAACCAAGGAGTTTAATGTATATTGAATATATCATAGCCTAGCCTAATTTAAACATGCTTAAAAAACTTTGTGACCTTCAGTTGACCAAAATCATTAACACAAAGCCTATTTTATAAAAGCATTAAATATCTCATGTAATTTATTGAATAATGAAAGTAAAAAAAAAAACAAGATGGTTAGTCCATTGGTGGACTGAGGGTGACGCTGGACAGCACCAGGGAATAACTGAAATTCCAAATTCAGAATACAGTTTCTGTCGAATGTGTAATATTAGATTCCCATTGTAAAGTCGAAAAATGGTAATCAGAGGTGTGTCTGTATTTCAGTTGTTGGACTTGGATATTTTGCACAATAGCAATGATAATGAAGCATTTAAAACCTGTAACAGAACACACACTACAGTGCTGAGATTGATTCACCACCCAAAGAGTACCTGATCTGTGGGGGTCCTGTGGGAGTCTTAGTCATTAGAGAATGAAGAAAAGGGGACTAACAAAGTGTGTAGAGGAATAGATGGACTACGGTCTGCAAATGAAGATCTACAAAGTGCATCTATGTGGTAAGTGAAGCTAAATAAATGGTTAGTGACTGTAGAAACAAAGAGGTGGTTTTAATGTTGTGGCTGATTGGTATGTATTTATCTATTTGTTCTGTCTATTTAACATTCTGGAGTAATTTCAAGGTGGGAAACTTTACGTTTACTTGAATCATTTCTTAAAGAAAAAAAGCTGTACTTTCACTGCATTCCTTTCTGTTTTGGCCTTGAGTTACTGGTTTTATGTGGTTACATTTTAAATGTCTGTATATGATCCGAATTCTTTTCACTCAGTCTTTTCATGCAACTTGTATCTGGAAAGATTTTAACCATGTGAATTATGACCAGGTTTACATTTATAAGTCAAACGTGTCTCCAGTCAGCCAGATCCATTCCAACTTGCTGATTTGTAAATCAGTTCAAAACACTAGACCACCCACTTCCTGTGTTGTTTACAGTTTTACCAGTCAGATGCATCTTGGCAGTGTTGGGTGCATTTACACTTTATATGTGGCTATGATGCATCTCAAGCTCCAGAAGTGGTTTGAACAGATATAATTCAAGTCAAATGCATCTTGAGGTGCATTTACACATGCATTTCTATTTGTCTTTACCCTATTCAGATACAATCTTGATACTGAAGATGCATTAAATTACCTAGTGCAAACAAATATATCTCAAGCGCAGTTTGCAGAATTAGGCGCATTGCGAAAGTTGGCATATGAAAGATTACGGATCAAGGTGAAATACAAAAAAAAAAGTACAGCACAAGATTTTTAAAATAAAATCAGAATTGTCGCATGTGGGTTTCTTTGATTATGACAGCAACAAATTTCAACTTTCATGGGCGTGTTAGCTTCTTTTTAAATTAGTTACACCTTGCTAGCACCAGATTGGACTTACTTGCCTTCAGATCTGCCTTAATTGTTTATGGTTTAGATTCAACAAGGTGCTGGAAACATTCCTCAGAGACATTGGTCCATATTGATATGCTATACCCTGCCCTAACATCCAAATCTCAAGCCAGAAATCCACACTCATCAAAAACTGGCAGTGTTTTACAATTTTGGTGATTTTCTGTTATATCAAACTTTAAATCTATTCATGATTTTATGTTTATGTACAAGAATATTACATTATTAGTGAATTTCCGTTTTCAGCTTTTTCCCAAAAAGTTCACTGCAGCATGGAGTAAGGAGCAAATGGTGGTACAGGTATCAGGAGTACATTCTTAGTTTTTGCTAATTTTCTGACCAGTTGTATGTTGTTAGGACCATTAGAAGCGTATTATTATGCATCTTTAGGTATAGCTTTCGTTTGTACGCTAGTGTTAGCAGTTTACTAAACGGAAACGCGTGGGACTTTTACTTTGACAACATTCTAGTACAGGACTGCGGAAGCACTTTTCAAACCGTACCTTAGAGCTATATTACATATCCGTAGTTTAAAACGAATGTAACTGCTGTATTACTGTATGAAAGTATCGCGTTATTTAAATTGGTATTTATAAACCGCAGCACTATTTTATTAATAGAGATAAAACTTGTTAATTAGCACTGAGTGTTAGTATGTAGTATGATTAATCTGTAGAGTTAGATAGGATTAGTGCATGATGCTGATTTCAGGCACTCATGCCAAACTGGATATACAGATCATTGTGAGATTTGCTGCTTTCACGCGAGTTTTATCACTTATTTTACAGGTAGGACTGAGAGTGACACCACTGATGTTTATCTAGCTACTTAACATGTCTGAATGTTAGGGTTGGGGCTAAATTAATTGAATATATGATTATGTACACGTATTGTTAAAGCTCTGAACCACAGAGGCATGGACCCCACAAGACCTCTGAAGGTGTCCTGTACTATCTGGCACCAAAACACTGGCAGCAGATCCTTTAAGTCCTATTGGTTGCTACTTGTTTGTACAACAAATCCCCCAGATGCTCGATCAAACTGAGGAATTTGGAAGTCTAGTCAACACTTTGTCGTGTTCCTCTAACCATTCCTGAACAGTTTATGCAGTGTGGCAGGGTGCATTATCCTCTGGAAAGAGGCCACTGCATTAGGGAATACCATTGCCTTGAAGGGGTGTTCTTGGTCTACAGCAATGTTTAAATGGGTGGCCAATGTCAAAGTAACATCCAGCTGAATGAACAGTATCCATGGTTTCCTCACTAGAACATTAATTTGATGACCACTGGGCTGATCCCACACCTCCAATCTTACCTGAACACCTGCCTTTTGGAGAAGGACTGTAAATGATTAATCAGTAGTGTATTCAGTGAAGATCTGAAAGTACAATTGTATGTGTTTAAATAGTTTCTGCAGACAGCTCTGATGGCTCGGAGCTGAGGAAATGGTAATTTTGGGTGGAGGTTGCAACATGAAGCTCGGACAGTGTGTTTACAGAACCCTGCAATGAACAGGCACTCTGTCTGGGGTGTATTTCTGTCTTTGTGGAAGTGAACCTCCCTGCGACGCTGACTAAAGAAGGTCCTGGGTTCGATCCACAGGTGGAGTGACATTGGTCCTTTCTGTGTGGAGTCTACATGTCCTCTGTGTCTGTGTGGGTTTACTCCAGGTGCTTCGGTTTCCTCCCACAGTCCAAAGACATGCACTAGGTTAATTGATTACACTAAATAGGCCTGACCTGAGTGTGTATACAATTCATTCGGAAAGTCTTCAGACGCTTTTGCTTTTTCACGTCATGTTGAGGCCTTGTGCTAAAATAATAATAAAAAACGTTTTTTCCATCAATCTACACCTAATACTCGAATTTTAGAAATTTTTACAAACTCATTAAAAAGGAAAGACTCAAATTTCACATGAACATAAGTATTCATGGACAAAGTAAATTAACCTTTGCTATGACACTTGAAATTTAGCTCTGGGGGCCTCCCATTTCTCTTGATCATCTTTGAGATGTTTCTACACCTTGACTGGAGTCCAGCTTTGGAAGATTCAGTTGATTGGAAAGAAAAACACCTGTCTATTTAAAGTCTGACGTCTAACAATGCGTATCAGAGCAAGAACCAAGCCATGATTAGGAAAGAGCTGCCTGAAAGAACTGCTCAGAGACAGGATTATGTGGAGACACAGATATGGAGAAGGCTGCAAAGAAATATGGTGCACAGAAAGTTCCTAAGAGCCCAGTGGCCTCCATAATTCTTAAATGGAAGAAATTTGGAACAACCAGGACTCTTCCTACAGATGGCCGTCCCACCAAACTTAGTAATTGGTGGAAGAAGATCCCAAGGTTTGCTTTGGCTGAGCTCCAAAGATCCTGTGTGCAGATGGGAGAAATTCCAGAGGTTCATCCATCACTGCTGCACTCCACCAATCTGGGCTTTATGGCAGAATGGCCAGACAGAAACTTCCTCATAAAAGACACATGAAAGCCTTCATGGAATTTCACTCCACAGATGTTTTCATTTTCTCATTATGGGCTATTGAGTGCAGACTGCTGATGAAATTTTATTTTATTTTAGCACATGGCTTCAACAAAATGTAGAAAAAGTGAAAGGGTTTGAAGACTTTCCGAATGCCTTGTAAATAAATCCAAAGAAACCATTCAGATGTATGGTACAAGCTAGTGAGAATATTTGTACATCTCTTTTCTCTCCTATGTAGGCTGTGCTGAATGCACTGATTCCTGATCATGCTGCAGATGCCTTCAGTCCTCCTCGGGCAGAGGAGCCGCTGGTCTGGGACCACACTGTTGACATTCTATTTGGTGGTTTAGGTCGCTGGGATGCTGAACATTTTCTTTTCATCGCCGAGCGTGGATACTTGTACGAACACAACTATGCTTTTTTCCCCCTCTTTCCACTGGTCCTGCGTTGGGTCGAGAGTCCCCTGCTGTGCCCGCTGAGGCCCTTTCTGACAGGACGCGGACGTTTGCTCCTGGTGGTGGCCGTCGTTAACAGCGTGCTCTTTGTGCTAAGTGCAGTGGCGCTTTATGGACTGAGCCGTGCTGTTCTGCAGGAACGAAAGCTAGCCCTGATCTCAAGCCTTATCTACTGCCTCACACCAGCCAATGTTTTTATGGTAGCAGGATACTCAGAAGGCCTCTTTGCAGCTCTCGCATTCGGGGGTCTGCTCCTGTTGGAGACAGGTTACACACTTAGAGCAAGCCTTCTTCTAGGATTAGCTACTGCCACACGCGCTAATGGACTTGTCAATGCTGGATTTCTGCTATATCTGACCTTGCAGAAGATTCTTACTCGGGCTCGGGCGCTCAGCAAAGGATCTGCGTGGTACATTAAAGTCCAGCATCATGCACTGGCAGCACTGAGGTTTTTGCCAACGTTGGTACTTTACGTTGTGGTCGTCACGCTGCCATTTTGTCTCTTCCAGTGCTATGGTTACTACACATTCTGTAAGCCGTCTGTGACTCGCGAGCAGGTTTCTCCTGACCTGCTCCAACTGGCCGAGGTCAAAGGATACCGTGTCCCTGATGCAGCAGCAGCCTTACCAAGCTGGTGCACGACCGCAGTTCCGCTCCTCTACTCCTACATTCAGGACTTTTACTGGGATGTCGGATTCCTTCAATATTTCCATTTAAAGCAGATACCCAACTTCCTCCTGGCTCTTCCAGTTGCTACGCTGGGCACCTTGGCATCATACATGTACTTAAAGGCTGACCCCTGGTTTTGTTTGCGTCTTGGACTGAGTGAGACTGGAAAGAAAAACAAAGATGGAAAACCACCAACAGGTTTCTACAGCCCAAAGGTCTTTGTCTACATCGTCCATTGCTCCGTCTTGCTCCTGTTTGGCTTTTTCTGCATGCATGTGCAGGTAAGCTTCTAAACAAAATGAGATATGAATGTACAGTGGTGCTTAAGTTTGTGAACCCTTTAGAATTTTCTATATGTCTGCATAAATATGACCTAAAACAACATCAGATTTTCACACAAGTCCTAAAAGTAGACAAAGAGAACCCAGTTAAACAGATTAGACAAAAATATTATCTTGGTCATTTATTTATTGAGCAAAATGATCCAATATTACATATTAGTGAGTGGCAAAAGTATGTGAACCTCTAGGATTAGCAGTTAATTTGAAAGTGAAATTAGTCAGGTGTTTTCAATCAATGGGATGACAATCAGGTGTGAGTGGGCACCCTGTTTTATTTAAAGAACAGGGATCTATCAAAGTCTGCTCTTCACAACACATGTTTGTGGAAGTGTATCATGATGTGAACAAAGGAGATTTTTGAGGACCTCAGAAAGAGTTGTTGATGCTCATCAGTCTGGAAAAGGTTACAAAACCATCTCTAAAGAGTTTGGATTCCACCAAGCCACAGTCAGACAGGTTGTCTACACATTGAGGAAAGTCAAGACCATTGTTACCCTCCCCAGGAGTGGTTGACCAACAAAGAGTGGTAGTATCATGGATTGGGCCTGTTTTGCTGCATCTGGGCCAGGACTGCTTACAGTTATTGATGGAACAATGAATTCTGAATTCTATCAGATAATTCTAAAGGAAAATGTCAGGACATCTGTCCATGAACTGAATCCCAAGAGAAGGTGGGTCATGCAGCAAGACAACGACTCTAAGCACACAAGCCGTTCTACCAAAGAATGGATAAAGAAGAATAAAGTTAATGTTTTGGAATGGCCAAGTCAAAGTCCTAACCTTGGGGGGACACTTTTTTGCAGAATAATTCCACTAAGGTTTGCTGAGTGTTTTTGTGCTGGAGCCTTGACTGATTTAAGCCCGTCCTGGACAGCTCCTGAAGTTTGTCATAATCTTGATATTCTGCACAGTGATTAGTAGGGGTGGGTATTGGAAAAAAACTTCACAATCCGATACGCATCACGATAGGGTTATCTCACAATACACTGCAATACGATGCCCATTTCGATATTCCACATTGTTCATTGAAAATATAAAAACAGCCGAAATACAAGTTACTGTGTACAGTCTGAGTCATCTTAATACATCACATGACCTTGATAATTCAGCAGACAGAACACTGCACTGCAACATCTACAGGAGTGGAGATTGTAGTTTACACCTCAGTTAAAATGTGTTTTTTGTTCTTTCAAAAAAATCGATGTAGTATCAGGAAAACAAATTTCGCGATCTACTGCTGTATCAATTTTTTGCACAGCCTTAGTGGTTAGTCTGCAGATGGTGAAATACGTTAGCTGTTGAGCTGTCTAACAGCAAAACATTTCCCACGTACTTTGCAAATTGACATCTATTGAGCAACATCCGACGTTTTTAAGCCAAACCACCTCCAACGACATAGATTGCAAGGCTTTTGTGGTCTGTATTTTGTCTCCTAACGCAGTTTAACTCATTTTTGGAATGCTAACCAGCTTGAGTGAGCTGTCCTGCTTGGCTACATGACGCAGTGAATACATGAAATTTTAAGGTGTTTCTGAAGCCGCTGGCACATTAATAACATGTACAACCCCAAATCAGAAAAACTTAGTGTTCCTTAGTGTTCCTTGCATTGACTTTTACTTCATTGCAGGCAGTATGAACCCAAGCTATGTCATGTTTTGTCTGGTCAGTTTCATTTGTTAATAAACATCCATTCATGCAGTTCAGGCCTGCCAACACATTTAAAAAAAAAGTTGATATGGGCCAATTGTAGCACAGCTTCCTGTGTGGTTTGTAACTGTAACTGCAACTTTGGTGATTTTGCATATCATATTTCCACAGGTACTCACCCGTTTTCTTGCCTCGTCCTCGCCTGTGCTCTACTGGATCTGCAGTAACGTTCTTCTCTCTTATGAACCCTTATTACAAAATGACAGGACCTTTGCTATGAGACAGGAGGGCCTGAGACAACGGTTTGGTAATGTTTTCCTCATTAACAACCCCATCACTCTGCTACTGATGCACTGGAGGACTTGCTCTCTTCTCACTCACTGCATTCTGGGATACTTTATCTCATATTGGCTGTTAGGTCTGGTTCTGCACTGCAACTTCCTGCCTTGGACTTGATGAAAAGTATGTTTGTACAAACCACATTCTAGCATCTACAGACTTTTACCTGGACTGGGACATAAACACACACAAAACAACTTGATTTTTTACTTGACTTTAAGGTGCAAATGATCTTCAGTGATAATGACAGGACCATGACTGCTTTGGTTACTTGAAAATGTTTGTTTTAATAAATATATAATTCATTATCGGATTGCCGTTACTTGTTTTGTATCAGTTTTGACTTGGTATATTGATTGTGTTGTGTCAGGGTCCTCCTGTTGCTATTTCTGGAGTTTGGCATGTTCTCTTAGTGTCTATGTGGGTTTACTCTGGCTACCCTGGTTTCTTCCTACCTCCCAAAAACAGGCCAGTCTTTGGATTAGCTACTGCAAATTGTGTATTTACGGTAGGGCTCAGGCAGTGCAGCAGCAGTACGCTAGCTCACCATCACAGAGACCCAGGTTGAGGTTGAGTAACCTGAAATTGGGTTAAAACTTACAATATACTTTGTAATTCTCCTGTTCTCACACATACATGCTGCAACATTGACTTTGCCATTGAATGTTTCTCAGAGCATCTTCAAATGTCTACTATGACAAAGTACACGAGAACCAAGCAAGTATCCAGCCAATTCTTTCATGTCAACATCTTTTCATTGGTAGCTGCTAATTTTTAATAAGTGTGGCAGGTTGGCGCAATGGTTAGAGCTGAAAGTCTCTTGTTCTAATCACAGCACCTACTCTGCCTATGTGGTTCCTTCAGGTATTCCAAAGACGTTAGGTCACTTGTCTCTAATCTGTCCCTTTGTGCGTGAGTGTGTGTGAGCATAGGTCCTGCCATGGATTGCCACTGTCTCTAGGGTTGGATCCTGCCTTGAACCCTGTGATGCCTGTTAGGCCCGGGATTTCTATTCAACAGGAATGGACACGAATGCATGAAGTTTTATTGCTCGTCTCTCATGAAAAACTACAGGCTCTCACTTGTGGCACTGTGGCCCCATCTGGTGGTAAATTATAAAAAAGCAATTTTCTCCTTCTCAAAAGTTGGTTCTCTTCTAAAAATTCTATTACACGTACCAGTTTTAATGTACGTTGTCTAAAATAGTCAAGTCAAGTCAGATTTATTTATATAGCGCTTTTTACAATGGAGCATTGTCTCAAAGCAACTTTACAAGTTTAGATTATCTCCTAATAACTACGTCCAATCCCAAATTGAGCGAGCCTAGGGCGACAGTGGCAAGGAAAAAAACTCCCTAGTTCTAGGAAGAAACCTTGGAAGGACCAAGACTCAAAAAGGGACCCAACCTCCTTGGGCGGCGTAGATGATAAATCTAAGAGCGAACTAAAGTCATGGAGTCAAAGTTTGAATAGAATGTGAAGTATGCACATCGACATTAAGTGGCCTGGGTATGATGATAAATCTAAGAGCGAAACTAAAGTCATGGAGTCATGGTCGAATAAAATGTGAATTATGCACAGTGGAGCTCCATCAGATGAACATCATGTGTGGGGCTGGAAAATACAAGGCACTCCGCTATTGTTGAATGTCTTGAGGGCGAGACAGTTTATGAAAACGTGTTAAGTAGCTTAATCTCACATACAAATAGGGCGTATCTCACTTTTATTTGAAATGTATTCTGAGAGAAAATGATTGTCTGTAACAAAACCACGTGAGAATTATTGGCTCCACAAGAAATTCTCATGGATAAAATATACCATTTTTATTTGCCTTTTTTAAATTTCACCTGAGACCTGCACTTAAATTCAGCAATTATTAAGGCACAGTTGGCCATGTATTGTGCCCCGGGACTACAAGCTTGTCATGCCCTGTGACTTCCAGGATTGGCGCCAAACCTCAGTGGGGTAATACACAAGCCCACCACTGTGGGATGCAGATACAAGCACCAGAAGTGCGTTCAGGCCAGGTCAGACATCACATGCAGCCACAATTGGCTGTGTCGAAGGAAAGGAAGGCCAATTGGGGGATCATCCTGACAGTCAGGGACATGCAGGGACAGGTGCCAGTTGCAATGAATGCCAATGAATACACAAATTTTAGGTGAAGTTTGGGGCATATTTCCATAATAGAAAATGAATGTCCCCACAATTAGAGCAATATTTAAGAAGTTGAAAACAACCAGAGCTTGGAAGAGTATAGAAGTGAGTGAAGTGTGGATGCAAAAGATTCTCCAAGGATCATCTCAGAGGTCACAGTTGCAGCATATGCTGTGTTTTGGACGCTGGTATGCTGGTCAGCCAGAGAGACTGTGCATGTTCCATGTTGGTCCAAGCTGATTTATGCTGGTTAGTGCTGGTTTGGATAATGAACTTGAATGGTCTTGCTGACCTTGCTAATAAAGCTTGTTGACCGGTGTTGTCCAAGACACAACCTATGCTGGTCCGGAAGTTTGTGAACACTTACATGAAACACTTACATGAAATCATAATGAAACCAATGAGAAAATGATATTATATTTGGTAATTTATTATTGAGCAAGATGATCCAATATTACATCTGTGAGTAGCAAATCTATATAAATATTTAGGTTTAGTAATTAATTGTAAGGTGAAACTATAGTAAATCAATGGCTTTCAACCAATGGCTTTCTGAGGACCTCAGAAAAACAATTGTTTATGCTCCTTAGGCTGGAAAGGTAACAATACCTATTTCTAAACAGTTTGGACTCCACCAGTTCACGGTCAGATTGTGTACAAAAGAGGAATATCAAGACTATTGTTACTCAGTCGACCAACAAAGATCATTCCAAGAGCATGGCATGTAATAGCAAGGTCATAAAAGAACTCAGGGCAACGTCTAAGCAACTAAAGTCCTCTACCACATTGTCTAATGTTAATGTTCATGAGTCCATCAGCAGGAGAATACTGCACAACAGTGGTGTGCATTTCAGTGAAAGTCAGAACTCTCCAAAAAGACATCGTTGCCCATCACAACACAGACAATCCAGTAGGCTATTGCAATAACATTCTGTGGACTGATGATACCAAAATAGAGCTTTTTGGTTTAAATGAGAAGTGTTATGTCTGGAGAAAGAAAAGCACTGGATTCCAGTTTATGAACCTTATTCCATCTGTGAAACGTGGTGAGGGTAGTATCATCATTTTAGCCTGTTTTACAGCACCTGGGCCAGGACAACTTGCCACCAGGGCGAAATTCTATCCTAGGTCTTATGGATCTATAAAGTGTAAATATTAAAAAGTATCGGTATCGGCGATACTGGCCCTGCATTTACTAGGTATCGGATCGATACCAAAATTCCCGGTATCGCACACCACTACTTCTTGAGCTAACTACATGCATACAGTATACACACACTCTACAACCCGCCCGTGTACAAACAGTCGATTTTGATTGGTCAGTGAGAGTCTGCTTGACCAACCAGATGCTTCTTTCAGGTAATCTGATCAGATTGGGTCGAAACAAGAAAGGTTAGTTTAATAATCGACAGTGTGAATCATATACGGCTTATCCGTACAGCTGTACGGTACACGGTACCAGCGGAGTGACGGTGTGCTCCTGTACGGTTATTCTATCTCCTGGTAATGTCTGAATGGATCTGCTGTAGATAATCTGGTCGTAACTGACATGGCTAGCTGTTAGCTTTGTGCTAACTGGACGCTTTGTGTCTTGTTTGCGAATGAGAGCAGTATGTGTTACATGTCAGTGATTACAGTCTAGACCACTACACAACGGTTTAGGTTGGTGCTGTCTTAATACTTTTGTTATACTAACGTGCTATTGTGTGTTATGGTATTGATTGACTAGTTATAGCTGTGCCTTTTGTTTAATGGCACATTGCGCTATCACATTGTCAAGTTTTTAAAATCTAAATGAAACTGGACTGGCGACTAATTAAGGGAGAGGCATAACCTACTTTTCCTTAAGCGCACTTTTTAAAAGCATACGTTAGTGTAATTCCACAACACCTGAACCAATGGTGTCAAATTATTATAGAACTAAAGCAACGGACATGAGTGCAGAACCGTTTCTTTCATAATGAGAATCATTGCACGGTGTTCCATGAATTTTCGTACAGAGTCTGCATACTTTTGAAACCACACTTTAGTATAATGACTCGGCACCTGGTGTCTCGTTATCCAGCTATATAAAATTAAACCATGTAGGAACAACTAACCGTTTCGGTTATGCCAAGCCAGTGGTCCATACACGTTGTGCAGGTGCTACACACTTTTTTTTGTGATGCAACACATTGGCCAGTGGTCTGAAATGATCTAGTTGTCTGACATGAATCTGTGTACTAATGACTCATTAAGGTACAGAACTATGTAACCACTTCTTCAGTGTTTCGTACACCTTTGTACAGGCTCGGTATGCTTTTTCTTTTAACCCAGGCATGACTGGAATGTCACAACACCTGGCGCAATGGTCTGAGATCACCTTGATCTCACATACAACATTTAGCAGACGCTCTTACCCAGGGCGACATGATCACCTTGACCCACCAGACTATCAGGTGCTTTTTCGGCACAGTTGGTCACAGACTTTCGCCTCATCAATCCTTGATATTGCCAATCTTCTCTCATCTTCCCATCTCTGTGGAGGCTCTTCCGAGTGGCCATTTCTGCTCGTGTGGGTACCACTTGTCGCATGTTCATCTCTTGTCCCAGGTAGATATAGTCTACTCTGTTTCATTGCCTCTAACCATGATTCGACCTGGTGCCATTAGATCGCCTGAACTTGGTTTTCATGTGGTTAATCTTCAGGCTGACCGCTGAGCTTCTGGTGTTCAGCTCACTCAGCATGATCTGCATCTTTGGCGAGATGGTGTCTCCTTGCTTGACGCCCTTTTCGACCAAGACTTGCACAGGTGATGACGACAGGGCCACGTCAATAGTGCAACCGAAATTCGCCTCCTTGATGATGTCCATGTAGTATGCCTCAGCTCCTTTCTTCTTGTGGGACTTGTCCAAGATCTTAACTCCTTGGTCCTTTGACCTCAAGTGCAGTGTTTTCATCTTCCTCTTCATGTCCATCACAATCTTTAGCATCACAAGGTGGTGATGAACTCCAGTGTTGGATGGCATCATGACCGAGACGTCCTGCAGGATTCGTGTCTTGTTGACCAGGATGTAATCAGTCTTGTTCCAGCCCCTTGCGTTCCAGGTCTTTCTGGAACAGACCTTACCCGATGTAAAGCCTCTTCGCCTCTGCCATGGTGACTGAACTATTTGTTTCTTTCTCCAAATCCCAATATTGGCGTTGAAGTCTCCTATCACAACGATATAAGTGGATTTAGAACTGGTAGAACTCTTCTACTTCTTCGTCATGGGTGGGAGTGTAGGCCTGGACGTTTTTCAAGGTGGCCATTCTTAAGAGTTGAACGTTCAGCACTCCTATCCAAGATGTTATAAACTTGCATGAACCTGGTACCTCCTACTGCTCTAGTACGTCCCAGATTTACAACGCTTTTGTCCTTCCATCTTGCGCTCAATACCTCTGTGGCATTTTGCAAAGTCCCAGCACACTGCACTTGATCTTCTCTTTCTGCTCCGTGAGATGGTTCATAGCAGTCCCGCTTCGAAAGACTTGTAGTTGCATATAGCAAGGTCCTTTTACCCGGTGGCTTCTTGGTACCTGAGATTCTTAGCCACCGCCCCACACTCAGATAAGACCTTGCTGCCATGAAATGATCCAACTGACGTGCAGCGTACTGAGGTCTTTCTTTGTTAGATGTTTTAGCCTTTAATGTATAGCCATTCCGCTGGCTAGATGGGTGGGACCTTACCTCTCCAGTTTAGCTGGCTCCCGATCTCTAATAGATGGACTATATGTATGCTTCTGCTATAGCAGTCTACCTGTCTTGCTAGCAGTCCTGTAGCATGGTAGGACCTGCAACTATTACACCACTTTGAGGCACTGAAGTAGGATTTTGAGCGACTTGTCTTAGTTCTAGTTATATAATGTGATGTAAATGTAAATGTGATGACATGACACATCTGTACAGATTCTGTATAACTGCTCTTACACCAAAATTGAATTGTGTATGAAGATTCGATTGAGGGACATCAATGCACAACCATTTTTTCCCCAAGTAGCAGCAAGTCCCAGTGTTCCATACATTTATATATAGACACAGTACGCTTTTTTTAAAATCAATGGTGTACTGTTGGCACAGCACTTGGACCAATGGACTTGTGTATGTTTTATATTTGATTTGAAAGACCATAGTGTACCACTGTTTGGAACACTGTGATCTGCATTACAAAGGCCAATATTGGAATGTCTGATAACTTGGATTATATGTTTTTAGGACTGCAAAGCTTGCACCTCAGCTACAATGAAAAACTGTGAATACCAACAAATCGACCCACAAGCTCTTGGAACCCCAGCATCCACACCAGCTTCCACTTTGCCATACATAAAAGATCCTTCTCGCCCCAGGAGAAAATGGGAGGTGTTCCCTGGCAAAAATCGCTTCTACTGCGATGGATACATTATTGTTTCAAGACAGTGTGGTGTGCTGCCCCTGACCCTCAGCCTGATTATCCTCACCACCAGCTTATTCTTTATATTTGAGTGAGTTACTGCATAGTTGCCATTTTGAAAATTCACTATAAGCACATCATGGTGCTCTTCATTCATATTGTTTGTCATTTTTTTCATACGAGTCATTTGTAAGCAAAGCTGTTGCACCTTTGACATTTCTCTCTCTTTTAACAGTTGCCCTTTTCTGGTGGCTCATCTTACCATCTTCATTCCAGTTACTGCTGGAGTGCTGTTTTGGTTTGTGATCGTCACTCTTCTTCGCACCAGTTTTACAGACCCAGGGATATTACCCAGGGCTTCACCAGAGGAGGCTGCCGACATCGAGCGTCAGATAGGTAAGAAGGGAAAACTAAATGTAATCTGGTTTTTAAAACTGGATTTTTTTTTTCTTTTATCAGGGCACCATTAAACATAAATACAGTGACAATGTTATAATGTATTACAAGAAAAAAGTCACATTCTTGAAAATGTATAGAAAATGAAAACCTACTGTGATGTTAGAGAAATGATCCATTACTAAAACAAAAACAGACGGCGTAGATACTGCTGAGAAGCCATTCAGGATGTGGCACATTGTTATTCGTTGTTCATACTTTGTTTTTTATCTTCATAGATAATTCTGGGATGGGTACATACCGCCCCCCACCTCGAACTAAGGAGATCCTTATAAACGGACAGGTGGTCAAACTCAAATACTGCTTCACCTGCAAGATGTTCCGTCCACCCCGGACTTCCCACTGTAGTCTGTGTGACAACTGCGTAGGTAAGAACTCATTCCTAGCAGTTTAACTGCCCTCATAAAAAGTCTGGTGTGGCACGGTGGTGAAACAGATGGTGTTCTCCAGGGTTCGAGGGTCAATTCAGAATTTTCGTCAAGGTACACTGGCTTATTCCCACTGTTCCAAAAATTGTCAGTATGTGAACAGACATTCCCAAATTACACAGTTAGACTGAAACTGAAGACATGGAATCACTGTGGAAAAAGAGAAAAATTGAGTTAACAATCGTAAACAAATTGAGTTTGCCTATCGATTCCCACCCCTAGTAAATAATAAAGCTGAATACAAATAGTCCCCATTTTATATAATCATAAAATGCAATTGATACAGCTGGTTAAAAAGTGTTTGTGACAGAATGCCTCTGTGTTACTCTATGACACTGAACATATTGGAGAAGTCCAACCTTTAGTTTGAAATATGGTTTGATTAAAATAACTTAATAAATATAGTTTGTGCCAAAAGCTTGGTGGCTTTTGTAATGATTTGAAGTGATGTTTTAAATTGTTGTCCTGCTGGAAGATTGAACAACAACTCAGCTGTAACTTCTTGGCAGAGGCAGTCAGATTGTTGTATATTAGATGTATGTATTATATTAGAGTGTATTTTACTTGACTTTTTTTTATAAGAGTGTATTTTGTACCTGCTGTCAGCAGGGAATTGAAATATGTGTTGTTGTTTTTTTTTTAAACAAGTTTCTCTGCATACATACGCTGAATTATGTGTACACATGATCCCCAGCAAATGTATGAAATAATCTGTGTTCAAATAATCAAGCTTTGATAAAAAAAAATCAAGCCACATTTTAATGTGGGTAGTAAAACAATTGACACTGAAATAAAAATCTTTGATTAATGGCTGCAATAGTTTCTAATGGCTTTTGCCGATTTGTTTTTCCTTACAGAGCGTTTTGACCACCACTGCCCGTGGGTGGGGAATTGTGTTGGCAAGAGGAACTATCGCTTCTTCTACACTTTTCTAATCTCTTTGTCCTTTTTGGCCTCTTTCATCTTTGGGTGTGTGATAACGCATCTCACTTTACGTAAGTCAAATATTGGGATATCGCCACATCAAATGTTTAACATATTTAACAAGATAAGTTGGCTTTATACAGCTTTTAGTTAGTTGCTGAAGTGGAAAAATGGCTAAGCAATAGGAGAAACTTAACCCTCTTAAACTTAACTCTCCTGTGTGTTTGTCATGTTTTTTTTTCTGATGGTGATGTAAATAAATGAGGAATTATGCATGACGAAAAGCACTAGCTTTGAAGTGCAATGTGATTTGTATTTGATGTTGAAAGAGCATGTATAAATCTAAATATATTGATTGCATAACTGGAACAGGACAGTCACTGCAGTTATAATGGGGCTTAGGTGACCTTTTTGTTGTATAAACAAGCTAAATAAAAGTGTGCATGGATCTCTCATGCAGAAAGCATAAGCACACAACTGTTAGGGTGCAGTAATGTAGGTTTTGCAATGGGGAAATCCATCGTGAGTTGAATTTATTGAAACTGAGGAGCTTAATATACAGTGGGGCAAAAAAGTATTTAGTCAGCCACTGATTGTGCAAGTTCTCCTACTTAGATGAGAGAGGTCTGTAATTTTCTGGAGACTGGCTAGGCCACTCCAGGACCTTGAAATACTTTTTACGGAGCCACTCCTTCGTTGCCCGAGCGGTGTGTTTGGGATCATTGTCATGCTGGAAGACCCAGCCATGTTCCATCTTCAATGCTCTCACTGATGGAAGGAGGTTTTGGCTTAAAATCTCACGATACATGGCCTCGTTCAAACTTCCCTTAACACGGATCAGTCGTCCTGTCCCCTCTGCAGAAAAGCAACCCCAAAGCATGATGTTTCCACCCCCATGTTTCACAGTAGGTATGGTGTTTTGGGATGCACTCAGCATACTTAATTCTTCCAAAAAGTTCTGTTTTGGTTTTCATCCATGATATTCTCACAATCCTCTTCTGGATCATCCATATGCTCTCTGGCAAACTTCAGACGGGCCTGGAATATGTACTGGCTAAGCAGGGGGGGTGACGCCTGGCACTGCAAGGATCTGAGGTCCCTCTCGTTGTAGTGTGTTACTGAATGGTAGCCTTTGTTACTTTTGGTCCCAGCTCTCTGCAGGTCATTCATCAGGTCCCTCCTTGTAGTTTCTGGGATTTTAGCTCAACCGTTCTCATGATCATTTTGTGCTGCTCCCACGTGATGAGATCTTGCATGGGGACCCCAGATCGAGGGAGATTATCAGTGGTCCTTGTATGTCTTCCATTTTCTTACAATTGCTTCCACAGTTGATTTATTCACCCCAAAAAAAAAAAAAAACCTGCTTGCCTATTGTAGATTCACTCTTCCCAGCCTGGTGCAGGTCTTCCATTTTTATTCCTGGTGTCCTTCGACAGCTCTTTGGTCTTGGCCATGGTTGAGTAGGGAGTCTGACTGTTTGAGGCTGTGGGACAGTGTCTTTATACAGATAAATGAGGTCAAACAGGTGCCATTGATACAGGTAATGAGTGGAGGACAGAAGAGCTTCTGAAAGAAGAAGTTACAGGTCGTTGTGAGAGCCAGAATCTTGCTTGTTTTGTGGGTGACCAAATACTTATTTCCACCATTGATTTACAATTAAATTCTGTAGAAATCCTACAATATGATGTTTTTTTCTTTTTGTCTCTCAGTTGAAGTGTACCTATGATGAAATTACAGACCTTCTCTCATCTTTCTAAGTAGGAGAAACTTGACACAATCAGTGGCTGACTAAATACTTTTGCCCTATTGTATTTTGTATATATATCATAGCATAGCCTTCCTTGAACTTGCTTAAAACATTATAGTTTGGCCAGAATCATTGACATAAACCTTATTTTGTAATAAAGTATTGAATAACTCATGTAATTTATTGAATAATGTATTGAAGGTGAAAAACAATAACCGTTTATTGTCACGACCACAGCTAATGCCAATGCCTTAATCCCAACCAAGTGGTCTCTGGGGTAAAACCACAACAGATCATGTTCGTGTCCAATACCAGTCAAACTATTGTTGCGGAAGAACACCACAAAAACAACATCTATACTTGGTACTTTTCTACATGACACAGATTGAATATGTGCTCAGTGCTCACTGAGGTAACGCATGCCAGTATTAACCAAATCGCAGAAGTAATCTCAAGATCCAGACTAAAACAGTAGCTTGGTTAAAATTCTAGATTTTATAAGCTCTTTTCTGCATCCTGGTGTGTTCCCGACTGCTGACTGAATCGTTTTTGTTCTTTACAGGATCACAAGCAGGAAGAGGTTTCATACAAGCCTTACAAGAAAGCCCTGCGAGATATCCTTTCTCTGTATAGCTTATCTCTCACAATCTCATTTCAGGGCATGGCTGATTTGCATATGATTAATGAATATGACGTTCTACACATTATGGTTGTTAAAATGTATCTGAAGAGACTTAGCTATAGTGTTTTCACAATGGAAGATTTAAGCTTTAGGGAAACAGTGAGTGTGTTAATACGCAATTAATAATCCGATAACTGCAGAAAATCAGATTTTGTCAGTAATCTAATCAATGGGTTTACATGCAATTAGGTATTCAGATAATGGGAAAGCTCTGGGTTTACGTGACTCTGGCAATAAAGTGATTTCTACTTTGTAGCCAGCCAATGATCTAACAGAAGGATGGGACATAAACTTCATACTTTGTAGTTTACCGGCAAATGCTACGTAAATACTAATAGCACGCAGTGCTGCCATCCTTACAGCTTTTTCTATATTTTTCTGTATTGCATATACACGTTTCAGAGTCGGTGCTACTTTTAGTACCAGGATTGCCAGATGTCATGCGAGAAACAAACAACCACGTCTAAGGAAACAAGCCCAAAATAAGTGATTTGGCTCAAACAGACAAACCAAAATCCAAAGCAGGCGACCTAGTACAATGTGAGAGAGTGTCCTGCTTCATATCTGAAGATACCATTAAAATCACCCTTTAATCTCCCGGCGGTCTCTGACTTTTTATATTTTTTCCTCCGTCATAGCTCACTGAGTGCCATAACAATTGAGTTATGCCAATATACAGTCCAAATAAATAGTGCAGTGACTTTGTAATGTTTCATCGGTCCGTAAAATCACAATTTGTATCTGGACAGGACTGAAATGATCAGAGCACCACTGAGTTGGGTAAAAAACAGAAGGTGATTCTGCCTGGGATTTTCTTTGGGGAGGAGTAATTCTATTAGTGCAGAAAATCAGATTTTGTCAGTAATCCGATCAATGGTGTTGCATGCAATTGGGTAATCAGAAACTTCTGGGTTTACATGGCAGAATCAGATTCATCATTTTCTCAAGTGTATGCTGCGTTTCAGTGTCTCCACAAAGTGTTTGATAGCTGTTTAGCGGGTGCTGCGTTTAATTCCAGGGTTGCCAGATCCCGCATTCTATAGCTATGTAAGAAAGAACAAAAACAGCGAAATCTCTAAGAAAAACTGGATCTGGCAACCATGTTTTTGTCGGAGGAATTTGATTACAGAATTTAAATCTTTACCGGATTACTTAATCTGATTTGTAGATGGGTGTATGCTCTATACATGACCACTTGAATAATCAGATAGCTTCATAAATCTGACTATGATCGGATTATTAAGTGCATGTAAATGCAGTCATTATCAATCCAGACAAAAATCAAATCACAAAAGTTCCTGTTCAAGAAGAAATAACCTCAGGTCCTTGTGTACTTTTAATCCAGTCTGGACTGGTGATCTGGTTGGAAATAGATTCGCTGAGAATCTTCTGTGAAAGGAACTTGAGTTGGGGCCCATGCAATCATGTGACACAGACCAGGGGTGCCCCATCACAACAGCATATGTAATGATGTTTGTTTCAAAGTTTTCACCATTGTTAGATGAATCAAAGTTGGGATGGTGAATGTAGTCTTTATATAATATGTGTTATTTATTGTCGGCACTGCTGTATTTATGCGCGATAATATATGTATGACCAGTTTACTTAAATTGTGTAGTGTTTAAACATGTGGTGCACTTCACAACAGTAATTTATGACTCCTGTCTGGCCTTAACCCCTCTGGTAATGTTGTGGAGCTGGTTGTTTGTTTTTTCTCCATCTGGTCTATTCTGGGCCTGTCTGGCTTCCATACTTACTTGGTAGCCTCCAACCTGACAACTAATGAAGATGTGAGTACTGATTAACAATCAAATGCTGTTCTTATTGACATGTAGAACTGGGTAATATGTCAGTGTCTCATTTATCCTGCTTGTAGTTAGTACGTCTGTAACACTGACCAAGTCCATTATTGATTACAACAAAAGTATTGGTTTTTATAACACAATTATTGATGTCTTATCTCCCCTTATTATGCGGACTTACAGTGGGGCAAAAAAGTATTTAGTCAGCCACTGATTGTGCAAGTTCTTCTATTTAGAAAGATGAGAGAGGTCTGTAATTTTCATCATAGCTACACTTCAACTATGAGAGATAAAATGAGGAAAAAACAATCCTGGAAATCACATTGTAGGATTTTTAAAGAATTTAATTGTAAATTATGGTGGAAAATAAGTATTTGGTCAATAACAAAAGTTCAATTCAATACTTTGTAACATAACCTTTGTTGGCAATGACAGGTCAAACGTTTCCTGTAAGTCTTCACCAGGTCTGCACACACTGTAGCTGGTATTCTGGCCCATTCCTCCATGTTGATCTCCTCTAGAGCAGTGATGTTTTGGGGCAACACGGACTTTCAACTCCCTCCACAAATTTTCTGTGGGGCTGAGGTCTGGAGACTGGCTAGGCCACTCCAGGACCTTGAAATGATTTTTATGTTGCCCGAGTGGTGTGTTTGGGATCATTGTCATGCTGGAAGACCCAGCCACATTCCATCTTCAATGCTGTCACTGGTGGAAGGAGGTTTTGGCATAAAATCTCACGATACATGGCCCCGTTCATTCTTCCCTTAACACGGATCAGTCGTCCTGTCCCCTCTGCAGAAAAACAGCCCCAAAGCATGATGTTTCCACGCCCATGCTTTCTAGTAGGTATGGTGTTCTTGGGATGCAACTCGGCTTTCTTCTTCCTCCAAACACGACGAGTAGAGTTGTTACCAATAAGTCCTATTTTGGTTTCATCTGACCACATGATATTCTCCCAATCTTCTTCTGGATGATCCATATGCTCTCTGGCAAACTTCAGACGGGCCTGGACATGTGCTGGCTTAAGCAGGGGGACACGCCTGGCACTGCAGGATCTGAGTCCCTCTCGGCATAGTGTGTTACTGATGGTAGCTTTGTTACTTTGGTCCCAGCTCTCTGCAGGTCATTCATCAGGTCCCTCTGTGTAGTTCTGGGATTTTTGCTCACCGTTCTCATGATCATTTTGACCCCACGGGATGAGATCTTGCGTGGGGCCCCAGATCGAGGGAGATTATCAATGGTCTTGTTTGTCTTCCATTTTCTTACAATTGCTCCCACAGTTGATTTATTCACACCAACCTGCTTGCCTATTGTAGATTCACTCTTCCCAGCCTGGTGCAGGTCTGCAATTTTTGTCCTGGTGTCCTTCGACAGCTCTTTGGTCTTGGCCATGGTTGAGTTTGGGGTCTGGCTGTTTGAGGCTGTGGACAGGTGTCTTTTATACAGATAACGAGGTCAAACAGGTGCCGTTAATACAGGTAATGAGTGGAGGACAGAAGAGCTTCTTAAAGAAGAAGTTACAGGTCTGTGAGAGCCAGAAATCTTGCTTGTTTGTGGGTGACCAAATACTACAATGTGATTTCCTGGATTTTTTCTCATTTTGTCTCTCGTAGTTGAAGTGTAGCTATGATGAAAACTACCGACCTCCTTCATCTTTCTAAGTCGGAGAACTTGCACCATCAGTGGCTGACTAAATACTTTTTGCCCCATTTCTAAATATTAAAGTTGTAATATATTTTCCCACCATTGACCTTTCCTCCCAGATAAAAGGCTCTTGGGCCAGTAAAAGAGGAGCAGACGATTCTGGAAATCCTTACAGCTTCAACAACCTCTTCACTAACTGCTGTGTGGTGCTGTGTGGTCCCATGCACCCGAGGTCAGTACCCTAATGAAGGATCGTAACGGCACACAAAGTGCTGCTCTGAGTTAGTAAGAGATAATCACAACATTAATTTGCTGTTTTCTTTAGCACATAAATTAGCAGGTAATCCCCCCAGCACTCACGTCTCTCATGATTCCAAATGGTTCAATCTTGTTTCAGCTTGATTGACAGAAGAGGTTTTTTACCTCCGGATGCAGTCCCTCAAACGGTCACTTCTGAGACTGAGCTTCATCCTTTCATGAAGAAAGACACCAACATGGTAAGAACACGGTTTTTTTATGGCACAAGATAAACTCATTTTTTAAATAAATGACATTCAATTCTGTTTTTCAGTCTTGTCTTTCAAAGTAAGCTAGCAGAATTAGTCATTATTGTCTTTAATTTTGCCTTAGTCAGTAAACTTGAGGTTTTTGACTTAGAAATGAATATGCGAATTGGATTGTTCGCTGTGCAGGTGTGTAAAAAGGCCTGTCATGGAATTTGGAAACAGAGAAGTAACAGTTAAATCAACTAAAATCAAGTGTCAAAATCAAATACTTTAGAAATAAATTTAATAGTAGGTGTGTAACAATAGAAATCTGTTCTTGTAAGAAACTGGTAATGGCGTTCGTCATGGAAGTGAATCTGTACTCATTGGAATTGCGAAGCTGATCCCCTAGAGGGCACTGTTACCTCTAGAATGTAGTTATCTGGGAGGGTGTCTGTAGCGAGAAGAAATGGGGAAATAAACAGCGTTCACCCGTCTAACTTGTTCAAATGAAAGATCTTAAAATTTGAGATTTGAGACTGAAAATAGGTACAGCATGTATACGTGCACAGTGTATGTGCCTGTCCTATTGTAAATAGTACTTCTTCTGGTTCATATTCACTCATTGAGTGTCTCTTTCATCTGGCTGATCTTCCGTGTTGTTCGTAATGCTGTGTGTCAGTGCATTTTTGGCTTCTGTCAAACAAAAGTATCAGTTGTTTCTATCACTCAACAATTACTCGTGTTTCCGGGGGTATCTCTGACGCATTTGCGTATCATTTGCATGCATGAGGAAATACCCATTTATATTTACATTACAATAGTATAAAAAGACTGTGTGACTATGGAAATGTCCGGTCAACAACCTGTTTCACAGAAAATGATGTGATCGGTAAACGGGAGCATACCTGTAATGGACATATGTACATATTTAAAGAAAGTCAGACACGCAGCTGATAAGGTAATGATGGCTCATAGCTATATGTTTTGGGTAGCCACCTCTAACTGTATAATCTACCAAAAATGCATATTAGACCACTAAAGGATAATTAATTCAATTAATTAAAGTAATTCAATTAGCAAAGACATGCATTTTTCATATACCTCCATACCGGTGCATAGCAGAAACCCAGCTCTGACAAATAGGCAGATTATATAATATTTTTCTCAGCTAGAAGCGCTGCTGAGCTCGGAGTAGAATAACATTGCTGAACAGCATGCTGGGTAAAGCTCGCTAGCCAGGTAGCATAACATACACCACAGCTTAGAAATAGTATGTTAACAGCTGGGAAAGCCTCCATTAGATTAAAGAACAGAACACTGAACTGGATTATAAAGTGAGATCAGAGATGCAAAAGAACGCATTACCTCTCGAGACTAATTCAGAGTAATGATGAACCCACAGAATTTGGGGGATGTCGTAGCGGAGTAAAAATACTTCAGCCAGAAAAAGGCACCTCTCTTTTTTAAGCTCTGTTTTTAATGCGTTGCAGATTGCACAATAAAAACTGTTTACATTCGGCAGCTGTTTCTTGCATTCTGATTTGTGTAATTTTGTAGGGCGAAGTAAACCTTATAGTGATTAAAGCCTTCTTTATATATGTATATGTAACGGATTTGGACGGTTTTGGCATGATCAGGAGATCAGTCTCGTATAGTATATTCTGTGCTGGTCAACCACACATGATCAGCACAGTGCTTTTACTAACAGCGCTTTTATTTATTAACTTAAGGTTTCGCCACTCGATGGTTTGTTTAGTCAACTAGATAGTCTCCCTAAATACTGCATTACTCCTGAGGCGTTAGGGATCGTAATGAAGGTGTTAGTGATCCATTTTGGAACACAACCATGTCTCCGACATGACAACGTTTGCAGTGTGCTGTTTGGATTACATACATGGCGAAAATAAGTCGTGAAGGAAGAGCTTCGAAAGCGATCAGAATAGCGAATTTAAGACGTTTAAAACAGCATCACCCCACTGAATATGCAGTTTGACAAAGCAGTCAAAGAGGCTAAAGCTAGCGAGAGCACCGAGCCGATAATACTGTGAAACCGGCAGAATACTTAAAAATATCGTGATAAAATTAATTGGTCGTACAGCCCAACACTAATAACTAGTAATATAAATAACAATATATGCTAACTTACACTGATGAGACCCTGTTATCATGCCCAGTTTGTCAAACTCCTTTTTATATCACTTGTGAGTTTGAAAAGCACTATACAAATATCTTTAAACATCCAAAGTCCCTTCAGTTTCCAAGTACTATACAAATATCACTATACAAATTACTTTCAGATATGCTCTATATGAGGTTGCATTTCCTCCCCGTGTCTGTGTGGGTTACCACATGTACTCCGGTTTCCTCCCACAGTCCAAAGACATGGATTAGGTTAATTGATTACCCTAAACTGACCAATCTGAGAATGTCTGACTAGTTTTGATGTAACCTTTCGAAAACTGGCCATTAATGCTGAATGCGACATTAGATAAACCAAATAAACAAACAAGTATGCAGGGAGTAGGGATTATGGGAGCAGTTTTTAAACACAGCCCAGAAGTATGGGTGTCTCACGTAGTCAAGTAACAAAAAACACTAGTTTTAACTGCTATACTTTATTTGTGGTTTATTTATTACTGAGTCTTCACTGGGTGTTTTTATTTCTCTGTTGTAACTGCATTTATGATGCTGAAACACTACCAGTTCAATTTGACTTGACATTCAAGAAAGGGTACTTCATGTGTACTGTCTCTGTTTGATAGCACAGCACCACAGTGTGGTTTTGAGTTGTAGCCAGTCCTGTTTACAGCAGAGTGGTTTGCAGTGCAGTTTTTCATGTATTGAGCTGATTTTAACAGGAGCGGAACTGTCAGGACTTTGCTTTCTCCTGCACAGCCTGAAGACACTGGCAGCTCTGAGCCAGGAGGGTAAGATTGTGTTATGGGCCATTTTGCATGATTCTATCTTCTCCGCTCATGACCTAACCATCATATTCTGCTTTTTTTCACTCAGCTATGTGTCTTCCAAGGTGCATCCCTCATTGCTAGTGTTTTTAACATTAACTGTATTCTTCATTTATCCTGTTTGTAACTATATTTGTCCGATTTACAATGTGTATGTTTTAGAGCAGCCGCTTTCAGGTATAGGCTAAAATTGAATTTGGTTTAATCGGTAGGATTTGGTATGGAAACCCGGTTACAGTTTGGTTCCAAACTTACAAGAACCGGGTAAAAAATTTCGACTCCACTTATTGCTTCCAATACACGGCTGCAATTAGTGCAAAAAAGTCCCCTATCTGGGACTGTGGTAGCCTAGCGGTTAAGGTACTGGACTCTGGCCCAGAAGGTCCAGGGTTCAAATCCCACCTCTGCCAAGCTGCCACTGTTGGGTCCTTGAGCAAGACCCTTAACCCATTGCTTGGATTGTAAGACTGTACCAATTGTAAGTCGCTCTGGATAAGGGCGTCTGCTAAATGCTGTAAATGTAAATCTGTGCATCGTGTAATGCGTCATCATGTAGTTTTGTTCTGATACGCAGAAGATGGGCGTTCAAAAGCGCTCAAATGTTTGGCTTCACTTTGTGAAATAATGGAAAGGCTAAATATAATGTGTATGGAAAGTTGATCTGTTGCAAAGGAGACTTCGCTTCCAACTGTTAGCTCAAATGCTGCATTAGCCAGCTCCACAGACAGTTAGCACCTCGCAGTCAGTCTGTGATAGCCCTTTCTCGCTAGCTATGAAAAGGTTCAAATTCATGAAACACAGTTGAAATGTATAAAAAGATATTCTTTATATCTAAACATTTGGCAACTTTTTCACCATTTTGGATTCGAAACTTGGAATCAGTAAGAACTGTATTTGTTAAGCAGAATCAAAATAAAATGCATAAGATACCCGACCGTACTAATCAGTCATGTCAATCATGGTCATGGCCTATTTTCTGTAATCTTCAGTTCCATGTGTGTGATTTCTACCCATGATTTCACTACATATGAGATGTTACAGACAAACCCAACTTCATAATCCATGTTTTCTTAGACTTTGCATCCTCTTCATTTTCTGTGGCTGGGTCTCATGGGTTTCATAGTTTGAAGCTCACTTTCATACACATGCTTGCTTTCTTCATGCTCCCAATGCAGGATGCTTTTGCTGATGTAAAACAGGCCAACTTTTCACCCTGGTGACTCTGGGGAACCGCAGCCACTACATAAGTGCATGGAACTTTATTTAATCTAAACGTTACCATAGCAAAAAGAAGTCTGTGAGCCAGTGATGGTTTGGAGTGTTACTCAAAGTGAAATTGTGGCCAACTCAGCATGATGTACTTAATATGTACATATTAAACAGGTGGAAGAGTTAGAATTTAACAACATTAGGCACTTTCGCACTACATAGTTCTAGGGGCTATACACTAAATTCTAAGAACTCCACTCGTTCCCAGTTCTGGCGGTGCGAACATGCGAGAAAGGGCCCACTTTGTCCAACAGTTCTAAGAACTATGAAAAAGTTCCTCATTTGTGAAAGCACCTGTTCTTACCGGTTCTATTCCTACACCCAGTAACCCTCTTTCCTCAGAGATGGCCAGTTTCTGCTGCGCTGCTTGAACGCTGTTTGGACATATAATTTCCTTTAGCTTTTCTGCCATCCAAGTGGTTGTCCATGAGGCATAAACCTTGCTTCATCTGGAGACTGATTTCACGTACCTGCCATGTTGAATCGGCTAAAACATGCATGTAATCGCACATGCACAGAGCGTACTCACATAGACTGGCTGTAAATGTGATTTAATACATCGGATACAGATCATTAGACTGCATGTAATCATTGCCATTGTGTAGCTAATTCCAAAGACTGATGACCAACATTACCTTTGTGTCTGTTACGACCTCGATTGATTTTACCCAAAATATCAAAAGTTCGTAGTCTAGGGATTTGAGAGACTGTAACATACAGAAGGTGCAAACAAAACATGTACACCAAACTTCTGGTTCAAAAGATTAAGTCAAGTCAAGTCAAGTCAGATTTATTTATATAGCGCTTTTTACAATGGAGCATTGTCTCAAAGCAACTTTACAAGTTTAGATTATCTCCTAATAACTACGTCCAATCCCAAATTGAGCAAGCCTAGGGCGACAGTGGCAAGGAAAAAAATCCCTAGTTTCTAGGAAGAAGAAACCTTGGGAGACCAAGACTCAAAAAGGGACCCAACCCAACCCTCCTTGGGCGGCATAGATGATAAATCTAGAGAGCGAACTAAAGTCATGTGAGGTCAAAGTTCGAAAAAAAATGTGAAGTATGCACATCGGCATTAAGTGGCCGGGGTATGATGGGGCTGGGAGCTGGAGAGCTGATGACGGGGAAGCAGCTTGAGTGGAGCTCCAGCAGATGAAACATCATGTGTGGGGCTGGTGGAACTGCCGGAAACACAGCTCGGAGAGAGAAAACAGAAAAATGTAATTAGTTATTGATTAAGAGCAACAGTGTTTATTAACAATCACTGATGCCATGTCAATCACTGATTTGCCAAAAGCAGTGTTAGCATGGAGAGACCCCGGCAGCATTAGCTATAGCAGCATAGCTAGACAGAGGAGAACTGGTAGGAAAGACAGCCAAGAGGGATCACATGAGACATTGGCAACCCCACGGGAGGCAGAAGACAGCAACCCAACGTCTCTGATCACCATAAGACTCTTTGACTAGATTAGATTCAGTTTATTTAGGGCATATTAAAGTCACAAGAATGGCTTCAGGGTGAGCTATATGCCAAAACAACAATCAAATCCCCAAACCCATTTGCCCTCTACCTTCCCTGCTGCCAGGAAAGAAAAGGGAAACAGGAGAAAATGCTGAGAAAAGCAAAAGGCACTCACCACCAAAATTGTGACTTATGTAAACTTTCCACATCGTGAAATTAAGTTAGCAGTCTGTTTAGCTTCATGGGTTTACAAAGCAGTAACTAAGCTAACAAACCAAAGATACTGAGAACAATCGTTTAAAGTAGTAAGCTACCTAAATCAAATCATAATCCCTGGGTCTTGTGGTCAACACAATGCAGCCTTTAAAGACGAGTCTTCGTCCACGACCCAGTCAGTGACTCTCCAATCAGCTGTGGCAGAAGCAATTAGCTGGCTGATCAAATAGTTCCTAAAAAAAAGACAGACAGTCATTTGCTCAGAAGTATCACTAACCTGCAATAACATCTCTCTTACCCTGTTGCCTTACCTATTTTGTATTGAACAACACTTTTTCTGTTCAGACAACACTTGATTAACCTACATACACAGGTCACATTTCTCATGATTTGTCTCTCTGTCTTTTTACACTGGAACAGTGCATGCAGGTTACTAAGGAGCTATTGGAGTCCATTTCTCACTCCTTGATGATCCAGTGCAGCTGCAGCTCTGCCACACCCAAGACTGTGCCAGTGAGCCAGGAGGATCTGCTAACTACAGCCTCAAGCAGTATATCACCTTCTGACAGACCTCCTACCATCTGCTCGGGAGGACAAACATGTCACCCGTTGGATAAGACCTGTTCTCAGAAACTGCCTGCACAGAAACCCAGCGTACATGTTATGGCCTACACTGTCAGCCATGTCTCTCCCATTCTGAGTGATGCACCTGATATGGGCTTTTTCCCACTGACCTGAGTACAGCTCTACCAGTCCCAACAGACATGGCATATCATGTCATGACTCTCTCAGGGGTTAAGTCATCATGAAATCGTAGCAAATATCCACTGGACCTGAACTTTAAATCACAGTTATGTTAATCATGGAAGCTATTAGGATAGGATTGTTTGCTGCTCTCTTTGGACCCAGTACAGCTGATGACGTTCCTCTGAGCCTTGAGCCATATTTAAGCCATCAGCATGATGTCATAGCAATAACATTTTATAGCAGAGCGCTGCACGATGGACGTCTTGCTCTATGTATTTTTCCTCCATTTGTCACGAGGTTTCGGACATCACTGGGCGCAGATGACAGTACATCTCAGACAAGGCATGATGGGGTTATCTGACTAGAAGAGCGGAAGTGCTGGTACTTGAACTCGGGTGTATTTCTAATGGATTGCCACTGTGCTGCCCAGGCACTTGTAGCTTTACATGTGCAGTTAAAGCCTACAACAAACTGTGGTGGCGTAGCAGTTACTGGACTGTGCACCAGCAGGTCCAGGGTTCAAATCCCACCTCAGCAAAGCTGCCACTCTTGGGTCCTTGAGCATGGCCCTAACCCCACAATTGCGTGGATTGTAAGATTGTATTAGTCACAAGTGTGTCTGCTCAATGACTAAATGTGGAATGTATGACATGTTCTAGGCAGACCTTATTACTAGTGGCTTCAGCTATGTCCGTACATCCACAGACACACAGTGGCGGGAGAATCAGTCATACTGTGCTTGGAGTTTGGAAATATTCCTGGAACGTTTCCTTTCCAAAAAGTTTGCTATATAATTTCTGCATGTTACAAGTGCCCTGGTCTACTGCATCCTGGTCTACTTACTGTAAAGTGGAAGTTTTTGCAGCAAAAAAACATGACATAATGGATAACGCAATCTCACTGAACAGCACTGCCGTCTGTATTAGGAGTGCTCACTAACGAGTTACAAACTGCCCCAGAATCAACGTCATCTTTATTACTGACCTCAGTAGCTCCATGAATTTATGACCCAGCAGTTGCATACAGGCCTAAAACTCTTTACAGAAGATCTTGTTGTTTTAAAGCACACCACCATTGGATTCTGGGGAAGCAGGAAAGCAGGTCTTCTTATACCTACAGCATGAGTAGGGGTGGGTATTGGAAGCGACGTCACGATACATGGGTCAAGATATGATTATTATGATACATTACGATACAATAGCATGAAAATTGGCTGCCAAAATACCAACGTTGTCCAACCTTTTATCCTGGTCAGGGTCTTGGAGGTTCGGAGCCTATCTCTGAATTCAATGAACATTGGCATAGGTGACCACCAATAGTGGGTTCCTCACTGCCAGACCTTCACATTGCAAGACCAGGGGTTCACACACGGGTACAATTGCTGTTTCCAGCAGCTTGCTCTCACTTCTTAGCCTCCTGTCAAATACCTTTGGGGTAAATTTAAACCATGTCTGTGGGCCAGGCCAACCTGATCTCACTAATGCTTATCCCAGCAGTCATGCTTCAAACTTGAATAGCCTTTCCAGAAGAGTGGGTGCTGTTATAGTAGCAAAAGTGGACCAACTCCATATACTTAATACCTATGATTTTGGTTGTGATGTGAAGTTTGGTGTCCACAAACTCAGTGTTGATTGCAAGTCTGCTTAAGTATTAAGCAGTACAAGCTAAGGAGTTTAATGACTGGGACACTGGTGGTCAGCTCTTAACTACACAAGCAGATGTGAGCCACAGATCAATACAACTTTGAAATATATTTTTTTCTAGTGAGTGACAAGTTTGTGAGGCAAAGGTTTGTAGCATATGGTTTCCAGAAGAAAACAACACTCTTGGTATAAAATAATTCACAAAAACAAAGACGCAAACATTTGCAGTCGTTTCAGTGTTCTGGATTCGCTATTATATTATTATTATCCTGTGTGTGTGTGTGTGTGGTGTGTGTGTGTGTGTGGTGTGTGTGTGTTATACACATCCTGACAAAGTTTGAGTTGTTACTATCAAAGATTTCTGTCTAAATTTTTGTGTGATTATTTGATGGTGGATATATTGCCAGGGTTTTTTTTTCCAGTAACCCTTTCCAGCAAGACCTTTTATGTTCATGTGAACATAGGTTGAGAAATTAAATGAAATAAGTCAGGATAGTTTGCAGGTAATAAGGTAATGATTCATTGTTTTTGGTTCTTTTTATTCAAGCACAGGCTCACAGAGATGTTAAGCTGTAGGTGTGACCTGCATGCTAAAATAGAGTAAACTGGAAGCCATGGGTGCATCTTTAGTAAGACTATGGGTTGTGTATTTACTCTGTGTACTTGTGTCAAACCTGTCCAAATATACATTTCCGTTGAGCTATACAGAATGCAAATGTTGACACTGAAAATGGACAAGGATGTTCACTTTGAGTTTTGTAAGGCTTATGTATGTTGTTGGTACTAAACAGGAATCTCATGTGGTTGTACTTTTTTGTTTGAGGAGCCTATACACCGATCAGCCTTAACATTAAAATCAACTGCCTTATACTGTGTAATACTGCCATGGTTCTGACCCCTTGATGCACCAGACTCAAAACCTCTGAACATGTCCTGTGATAACAAGGGTTCAAGTTCTTCAAGTTGCAAGGTGGATCAAGCTTGTTTGTCCAGCACATCCCACACATGCTTAATTGGATTGCTGAAAGAGACCATCGCCTTTAGGGAATACTGATGCCATGAAGGTTTACTTAGTCTGCAGTAATATGTAGGTAGGTGGTAAGTGTCAAAAGAACATCCACATGAATGCCAGGAACCAGTTTCCCAGCAGAACATTGTCCACTTTAGCTGTCAGTGGTTTTATGTTATGGCTGATTGTTGTATAACATTGAGATAACATTTCCATTATAATAACCCCATGTGCTATTTATTGGTGTTTGAAATTTAGCAAGTTAAGGAGGTGAACAACTTGGCATAAGGACAATATTGTCCGTTAATGGTTTGCCTCTTATTTTTATATTCTACTGGTTTAGGTCTTACCTTTCAAACAGACAGCAGTTTATCACACTAGGCCAAAGTAAGTCTTCTATCTTTTCTGTCATATGTGGTGTTCATACAGGTTCTGTCCTTGGACCCCTTCTTTTTGTAATTATGCGCAGCCATGGGGTTAACTTTGATTGCTATACCGATGATATTCAGTTGTATCTCAGTACAGACTGTCCTTCAGATTCCCATCCCAATTCACTAATGCTTTGCCTTTCTGACAAAGTGCTGGATGCAAGAGAACTTCCTCAAGTTTCATTGGTTAGCCCTAAATCTTTGCTAGCTCATTTGCCCAATGTTTCTGCCAGTATCGATGGTGTGCTTGTTCAGCCTCCAGTTGTCAAAAGCCTAAATGTGTGGATTGAAACTCAGCAATGAATAAAATAAAACACAGTCCCTCACTAAGACTGCCTTCCTTCTTTCGCCTCTTGGGTGCCATGGTAGCTCGGTGGGTAGCACTGTCGCCTCACAGCAAGAACGTCCTGGGTTCGATCCCCAGATGGAGTGGTCTGGTCCTTTCTGTGTGGAGTCTGCATGTCCTCCCTGTGTCTGCGTGGGTTTACTCCGGGTGCTCCGGTTTCCTCTCACAGTCCAAAGACCTGCATTAGGTTAATTGATTACTCTCAATTGGCCCAATGCGAGTATATGTGACTAGCTTTGAGTATCGATGTAACCTTGTCTGCCTTTCAAATGGACATTGATCCTGACAGCGACATTAAAAATAAAACAAACAGTCTTTCACCTTTGTAATATTGCCTCCGACCTTTTCTGACTAAAGATGCTCAAACTCTGGTTCATGCTTTCATTATGTCACATCTTGATTATTGTAACTCTCTTCTCAAGTCTCTCAGAAAAATCTTTAGAAAAGCTACAGTATATTCAGAACTCCGCACCTCACATTCTCTCTCACACCAAGCGCACTGCCCACATCACCCCCATCCTCTCTCACCTGCACTTCTTACCTGTCATGTCCCGCATAAAGTATACAATTGTACTCATCACTTTCAAAGCTCTGCATATAGCCTTGCTCCAGTTACATCAGTGAACTCTTGACCATTTGCTGTCCCGCAAGGTCTTCGTCCACTAACTTACTTGTTGTCCCACGCACCAGACTTTCCACCTGGGGAGGCAGGTCTTTCAGTGTCATGGTTTCCAAACTCTGGAACTCTTACACAGTCTCTCTGTGACTGCTCTTTTTTTCTATTTTTAATTCTGATTTAAAGACTTCTATTTTTCATTAATATTTCTCTTTTCTTCTTTGTGTGTGTTTTCCTTTTTCCTCACTGGTTGTGTAAAGTGACCTTGGGTTTGTGAAGGGCGCTATAGAAATGTGAGTAATTCCTATAAAGAAATGCTACAGCATCCACTGCAAGTAATTATTGGGTGGTATAAAGATTTCTTATTACAAAGTGTCAGTTTTTGTGGAATCATGAAAATTGCTGAAACTACAACTGCACTACAACCAAATTAAACTCGTTTAACCATGTATTAGCAGAATATATCAAAAGCTCCCTGGTTCAATTCCTGGTCCAGACTGGATCTGCATGAATTTCCTTCAGGTACTGTGGTGTCCTCCCACCTTCCAGAGATCAGTGTTTGTCTGTAATGTGTAAGCGTGTGTGAGTAGATGAGGGAGGGTGGTTGGTTGCTTTTGGGTTGGGTCGTTGTGTGTGTGTGTGTGTGTGTGTGTGTGTGTGTCCCTTGTCTTCCTATACATGTGAAGAAAATCCAAAGGAACCAAAAGATTAATGTTAGAGGTGGAGGTTTTGTACTTACATAGATAGATTGCCATCCTGCATATGGTTATTTCCACCTTGCACCCTACAGTGGTGCTTGAAAGTTTGTGAACCCTGTAGAATGTTCCATATTTCTGCATAAATATGACTTTAAAACATCATCAGATTTTCACACAAGTCCTAAAAGTAGGTAAAGAGAACCCAGTTAAACACATGAGACAAATGACACACAGTCGCAATCATACACACTAAGTGACATTTTCCTACACACTAACGCAGCAATAAAAATATATAAAAGTATAAAGGTGCTACAAGAATGTGTAAAAGGAAATTCATATTCACTTCATGGGATATAAGTCGGGTACAGTTTGACTATTACCTGCTTATAGCAGTAGTATTCAGTAACAGTCGTTACACTACTAACAGAAACTATTGCTCACCATGTTTTTCTTAGTAACTATTGCACTTATGTTGATGCACCTTATATTGGAGTTATAGTAATGCTGAAGAAAGGGGGGTCGAACAATATTTGCTCAGTACATTTGAGAAAAGTGCTAAATAATATCATTTACTATGTGTCTCAAGACTTTTGGTCCTTTCTGTAATTATGCAGTACTACCAGTGGTGTTAGTGTTTTGATACCATCTGGTTTGTAGTGTAGGATACAGTTTGTAGAATTCGGCTGTTTACTTCCACTAATATAATGATCAGACCTTGATATATTATTGTCATCAGCAGGTGTAATTTGTACTGTCCTGTTCATTCATTCATGTTTCTAATCCGTGGCACAGGGCGCATGGCAGGAACAACCCCAAACAGGGTGCCAGTCCATCATAGGGCTCCCACACTCATATACTCGTACACCTAGGGCACTTTGGAAACACCAGTAAGCCTACCACATATTCTTTGTAATGTGGGAGGAAACCCACGCAATGAGCAAGTCTAAGGCGACAATAGCAAAGAAAAACAAACTAAAGGAAGCAGCCAGAACAAATGTTTATCTGAAAGGCAAACCTAGTCTTTGTCTACAATTAAATGTGTGCAAGCGGCTAATCCTGTTAATCATGTTTGTACAGAAACACTAGGTGTTCTGTTTGACCAAGTGGGCAAAACGGAGACTGTGTTCAAATTTGAGTGTTCCTTGTAGAGTAGGTATATTGGCCAGATTCATCAATCTGAGCATTCTGCATCTCTGTTACTTAAAACTGATATAGCTGATAGCATGTGGACACTAGATGGCACATTTTTCCTTCATATTCAACAAGATTAACGTTCTCAAAGCCACAAAAACAGCTACAGTCCTATGCAAAAGTTTAGTTACTGTTGACTTGCCTGGTGAGGGTCATGGTCAAATTCCATTTTTTAATTACATACTGAACCAAACTAGTCTTTGGAATTGCAAATGTGGTTTATGTAACATCACATCAACACACTTGGCTGTATACATGACAGGATACATGTTTCATTAGTACAAATTCAATATCAAACAAGGCTGTGGGCAATTTAGCAACTCCAATATACATAACTTGTATGTATTTGGATTGTGGGAGGAAACCCACACAGACACGGAGAGGACCCAGGTCCTTCTTGGTGTGAGGTGACAGTGCTACCCACCGAGCCACCACAACGCACTGAAAATGAGCAAAAATCTGGGGCCACCATTGTTTTCTCTCAAATTTCAGAACATAACTGACTTGACAATGGTTATTTAAATAGCATGGATATGACATATTTTCCCTGTAAATGTTGTCAATGCAGTAATGAAAATGTAACTGTAAACTGTAGTTTAAATTTTAATGATCAATATTGTCATCTTAATCCTATTTATCTAACAGTCTGCTGGTTGTTCAAAATTTTAGATTTTACATTAGAATTTTGATTCAATTCCTTCGCTCAACTAGATTGGGCGAATATCTTTGCCCTTGCACAATTTTTCAAGATCAGTCAAATTTAATGGCAAGTAAAACTGTTCTTTTCAAATCCATCCATAGGTCAGGATTCTGTTTAGTTGTCTCAAATGTTCTATATTTCTACATAAATATGACCTAAAACATCATCAGATTTTCACCCAAATCCTAAAAGTAGATAAAGTGAACCCACTTAAACAAATGAGACAGGAATATTATATTTGGTCATTTATTTATTGAGGAAAATTATCCAATATTACATATTAGTGAGTGGCAAAAGTATGTGAAGCTCTAGGATTAGCAGTTAATTTAAGGTGAAATTAGAGTCAGGTGTTTTCAATCAATGGGATGACAATCAGGTGTGAGTGGGGAACCTGTTTTATTTAAAGAACAGGGATCTATCAAAGTCTGCTCTTCACAACACATGTTTGTGGAAGTGTATCATGGCACGAACAAAGGAGATTTCTGAGGACCTCAGAAAAAGAGTTGTTGATGCTCATCAGGCTGGAAAAGGTTACAAAACCATCTCTAAAGAGTTTGGACTCCACCAATCCACAGTCAGACAGATTGTGTATCAAATTGGAGGTAACTTCACCAGACCATTGTTACCTCCCAAAAAAGGGGGGAGTGGTCGACCAACAAAGATCACTCCAAGAGCAAGGTGTTGTAATAGTGGTGAGGTCACAACGGACCCCAGGGTAAATTCTAAGCAACTGAAGGCCTCTCTCACATTGGCTAAGATTAATGTTCAGGGTCCACCATCAGAAGAACACTGAACAACCAATGGTGTGCAGTGGCAGGGTTGCAAGGAAAAAGCCAATGCTCTCCAAAAAAGACATGGCTGGGTGTCTGCAGTTTGCTGAAAATCACGTGGGACAAGCCAGAAGATATTTGAAGAATGTTTGTGGTGGATGAGACGAAAATAGAACATGTCAGTTTACAAGAAAAGCAATAGGGTTGGAGAAAGGAAAAACACTCCATTCCAGCATAAGAACCTTATCCCATTGCTGTGAACATTGTGGTGGTAGTATCATGGTTTGGGCTGTTTTGCTGAATCTGGCCAGGAGGATTGCCATCATGATGGAACCATGAATTTCTGAATTGATACAGGAGAATTCTAAAGGAAAATGTCAGCGACATCTGTCCATGAACTGAATCTCAATGAGAAGGGGGTCATGCCAGCAAGACGACGACCTAAGCACACAATGCCGTTTTTTATACAAAGAATGGGTAAAGAAGAAATAAAAGTTCATGTGTTGGAATGGCAAAGTCAAAGTCCTGACCTTAATTCAATCCCCGTCCGACAAATGTGTGGCAAGACCCGAATGCGAGCAGTTAATGTGAGGAAACCACCAACATAACAGACGCTGAGATGTTCTGTACGGAGGAATGGGATTAAAATTCTCCAAGCCGGTGTGCAGGGAATGATCAACAGTTACAGGAAAATTTAGTTGCAGTTATTGCTGCTCAGGGGGATAGTTCCACCAGATACTGAAAGCAAAGGTTCACATACCTTTTCCAATCACAATAATATGATAATATTGGATCATTTTTCCTCAATAAAATAAATGACTAAAGTATAATATTTTTGTCTCATTTGTTTAACTGGTTTCTCTTTATCTACTTTTAGGACTTGTGTGACAATCTGATGATATTTTAGGGTTAGGGACACTGGGTCTTGCCACAATACATAAGTGTAAAAGTACTTCCCCTGCTGTCTATAAAAAGGCTCTGAGGCTAATTTTGGGTAGTGTACCTTGTTGTGAGAGATTGTGGCAAACAGGCTCTAGACAGCACAGATAGACCACAAACAGAGAGGATTGTTTGATCCACTGACAAGCACAAACAGGTCCCACAGTTTTGTTGTCCTCCATCCAGACACCAGAAGGAAATTTGCTGTCATGGTGCCCATTAACTGTCCTGCCATCGAATGCCAGCCACATTCGTTTGCAGTTGTGTTCGTTGCAAGAAACCTGGACCGCTATGGATTGCGACTGTATTATCTTTAGTGATGAATCCAGGTTTTGTTTGGAATCTGACAATGGCCAGGTTCAAGTATGGAGGCCTTGTGGTGAGTGCTTCAATGCTGCCTTTCTTGTGGAACGACACACTGCTTCAACTGCTAGTGTAATGATCTGGGGAGCCATCACATACAGTATGATAGTCACATATGATACTGATACGAGGGACACTAACAGTTCAAACTGGCATTTTTCAGAAGGATAATGCTCACCCAAGCACAGCAAGGGTTTCCCAGGAATGTCTCTGCCAGATTGCAACACTTCCTTGTCCTGCCCGGTTGCCAGATTTATTTACAATCAAGCATTTATGGGACCAGCTTGGACACCAGCTTTGGAAAACTTTGCCAGTGCAGGATCTACAGGCCCAGATGTCAGCAAATGTGTCATAGAGACATGATTAGCAGTCAATGATCTCTCACCAAGAGGTACACTACCCAAAAGTAGCCTCCGAGAGCCTTTTTATAGAGCAGCAGGAAAAGCACTTTTACACCCTCTTGTGACCTAGTGTCTAATCAAACCACACCTGTAATCAGTTACATATCTGTGACATAACTGCATGCCGAGTTTTTCTATCTGGGTGCGCAAATTATATTTTGTCAATGAGTGTATAAGAAGATTTGTATGGAGGCAGCTTGTGTTCAGTTCTGTGCTCAGGTGCGATTGCGATCACACTACATGTGTACTCTACCCATGTCCAACTGAACTGTGCCTCCCCCACACAGCAAAGAATGTTGGTGTGGTTTAGGACAACAACCTCAATATTTCTAATCACATCACATCAGTCACCAGATCTTGCAGGTTTCATCTGTCCAACATCAGAAGATTCTTCTACCAAATCTCTTCATTTCCACGCTGGATTACTGCAGTGTTTTGCCTGCTGGTCTGCCTTCATGTACTATTTTTTCATTGCAGAGCATTCAAAATGCTCCTGTCCATCTGTTTCACAATCTACCAAAGATTTCTCATGTAACTCCTTTACTGAGATCACTCCACTGGCTTCCTCTAAGTTAACTCATCCTAGCCTCAGAAGACTCTGGTGCACGTTTACCCATTACATTCTTTATTTCAGATCTACACACGTGCATGCCAAGTCACGGTTTCAGTTTCAGGGAGCCTGGTACATCCTACTCTGAGATCGAGCCATGCCTGCAAGGCTCCTCACTGATAGAATAAGCTTCCTACACAGGTCAGTATGGCCCAGTGTCTCACTTTCTTCCTTCTGGCGACTCACTTTTTCCAACAATACCTAGAATAATGCCTCTTCTAAAATTTGCACCTTTGTTGTAACTGATTTTCCTTAACGTCAAACTGGGAGCTGACTTGTTTGTCTCCCTGGTAACAAATATTTATTGTGGCAATATTTATTGTGGCACCTTCCACTGTTTGCACAGTTTGTAAGTTGCGCTGGAGAAGAGCGGCTGCCGTAATGACTACATGTAGATGTAAATGGCAGCATGCTTCACAATAGGCGTCCTGTTATGGGTGGTGTATTGTACATAGTGCTTGGATCAGTCCAAAAATTTTATATCATCATAAAATATATTGCCACATGGCATCTGAAGAAAACAAAACTCAGTGCTTTGTGTAACCACTGTGGTATCCTAGTGGTTAAGGTACTGGACTCTGGACCAGAAGGTCCAGGGTTCAAATCCCACCTCTGCCAAGCTGCCACGGTTGGGTCCTTGAGCAAAGACCCTTAACCCACAATTGCTTGGATTGTAAGACTGTACTGTGAATTGTAAGTCGCTCTGGATAAGGGCGTCTGCTAAATGCTGTAAATGTAAATGTAATGTAAATGTTTGTGAAATTGTTGACACACGCAGAGTCCTTCAGTGTTGACACCGACCTCTTGGTAGTCCCCTCATCAGTATCCTCCTGGCTCGGTCCTCCAGTTTAGAGGATTAACCCAGTTTAGGTGCCATACATTTCCACTTCTTAATCATGCTCTGAATGGTACTCAGAGTTACAGCTGAAGTCCCTGAAACCATTTTCATTCTTCTAACTTTATTACCACAAAATTGGTTACGCTAAATACCCCCTGACCTGAGTATGTATGACCATAGTGATATAACCTTGGTTGTCAACTTAACCTTGTGTTTGTTGTTAAATAGGTATTGATGCTGAAACCTTATCATGGAACCCTTTTGAAGGCACCTTTCCAACAATGATGTTTTTCTGCTACCATTCACTACTAGTCATGGAATCCTCTAAGAATCTCCTCTTTAATCCTCTTTATTATGAAGTAATCAAAACCTCTACTGTTTCTGTCAGTTTGACAGAGAAAATTGTTTCTTTCTGGAGTAGACTGTTACATAAATGTACAGTGCCTTGCAAAAGTATTCGGCCCCCTTGAACTTTCCAACTTTTTCCCATATTTCAGGCTTCAAACATAAAGAATCAACAACAAGTGGGACACAATCGTGAAGTGGAACGGAATTTATTGGATATTTTAAACTTTTTTAGAAATAAAAAACTGAAAAGTGGGCTCGAGCTGTTTTGCAAGGAAGAATGGGCAAAAATTTCAGTCTCTCGATGTGCAAAACTGATAGAGACATACCCCAAGCGACTTGCAGCTGTAACCGCAGCAATAGGTGGCGCTACAAAGTAGTAACGCAAGGGGGCCGAATAATTTTGTATGCCCCACTTTTCAGTTTTTTATTTCTAACAAATAATACAAATAATATATGTGCTTATTTAAATTATCACGATATTCGATAATATCTGTCAGGGACTTTTCTAGACTTCTTGTTGTACTGGGGCACACAGAATTAAGAGGGGCAGAGCTGTGCCACTATGTTTGCCAGTCAGTCATAGGGGCACAACTGCTAAGTGTGTTAAACAATACATATATTAAGTGATTTAACACAAATGGGTGTTACTCTGTAATAGATGAGAAATGAAGAACAAATTAACACAAAATAATTTGTATTATGGGTGGCACGGTGGCTTGGTGGGTAGCACTGTCACCTCACAGCAAGAAGGACCAGAGTTCAGTCACAAGTGGCGTGGTCTGGGTCCTTTCTGTGTGGAGTCTGCATGTCCTCCCTGTGTTCGTGGGTTTACTCTGGGTACTCCAGTTTCCTCCCAGAGCCCAAAGACATGTTAGGCTAACTGGTGTCTCTAAAGTGCCCCTAGTGTTTGAGTATGTGAGTGCCTGTGCCCTACGATGGATTGGCACCCTGTCCATGGTTGTTCCTGCCTGGCTAGGCACTGGCTTTCCTGTGACCCTGATTAGGATCAAGTTAGCCATGAGCTATCATTACCTTGACTGCAGCGTGGCTGTCTTTCTTTTACATATTTGCGGCGGTCCATTAGTCCATGAGAAAAAGTGTTCCAGCTTTTGGTAGGATAATCGGGCATTATGGGAAATGTAGTGCCTTTGGTGAATTTGTGTCAGATGTTCTCTAGTTCTGCTCAGTAATCCATGATACAATTGAAGTTTTATCCCTGTAAGTTTAGTGGTCACAGCAACATTTTCCTGGCGCACTGTAAAGTGGGTCTGATGATGCCCCTGATATGTTACCAGCCCAAGCCTAGTTCACATACACAGATCTTTCTTACATTTGCATTTAATCCTTTGACCTATAATTAAGTGGCTACAGTCCCTGCTCAAGTGCCAAACAGTGACTTTGAAGTCAGGATTTGAGCTCTTTAACTTAAGATTGCCTGTCCAGAGCCTTAACCATTGAAGCTCTTTATTGAGACATTGTAAAGACAACGTTGGGACCACTAATCTCATGTCATTGACTGGAACACTTAACCTTTGGAGTAGTTATTAGCACAGAGGTTTGTGCGGCTTTTTTCCTAACATGGGCTGTGAATGTTTGAGTTCAGTAAAGAGCATGTTTTATGAGTAATCAATACAGAGCCACAAGCCATTCCAAAGGGATTCAGACACGACTTTTGGAAGTGTATGATTTTTTCCTCGTGATGCTTTGAAGAGAAACAGTAGACTAAGAATTACTTATAGTGGCCTCTTTGGAGAGCAGAATCCTTACACTGTTACAGAGAGCACCTCGGCTGTGTTATTCTGACCTGGTCATGCGTCATATGTGCTCTGTTTTGGGAGTACTTCTAACCTTGCTGAAATCCTGTGACTTTTGAGATGTTATTTTAGCCTTCCATTCTGTAGAAGGTATTATACATGTATAATGTTTTCCCTTTCACCAGTGGGTACGTATTCACATGGCCTCCTCTGCTTCCTCAACACAATATGAGCCTTTTCTCCATTACCACCATGAGCGGTACGAGGAGAACAAAAACATACTTATTTCAGTGCGTTCATGTGTCAAGTGGCATCACTGATACGTTGACATGGAATCGTGTGAGAAAGCAGAGTGTGCTTTTGGATTACAAGCCACTCGTTTCCTCTAAGGCCAGACCTGTGCTTTTTATTACAAAAGCTGATATTCAATATATGACAAAAGAGCATGGATTTTCCACTGTTGTAACTCTAGTAGGTCGTCTCTAAAGCAATGTTCAGCAACACTGGTATCCAGGTGTTACGCTGTACCGTGACTTCCCTTTCAATTCCACAATGGTGTCTGTGAAAATAGACATTCTGGTAGCACTTTACTATAAGATTACATGAAATAGCAGGAGCAACATATGAATTCATGTAGTAATTAAGGTAGAACATGAATGTTAAGCATTACTAAAGCATTACTTCTTCATGATGTTTGTGCCCCCATGATGTGTTACCGACATTTTTGTCCTCAATCTATCAATCAGCTGGAAATAGCCAGCAAATGAGGCCGGATGTGGGACAAAGGTAAGCCACAGTGACGAGGGCTTTGCATGTTATACACCTGCCTGCCCTAAATCGCCCCTCAATTGTAATTGGATCTGGAGCCTGACTTGTAGGAGATTAGACAAAGCTGAACGTGACGGTTACCAACCGTGACACATAGTATTGGCCCTTCACTCGCTCAGTACGTGCCAGAATGAGTACAGACTAAAACTCCCAAACTAATGAGCAAGATTGGCTGTTTTACCACATTCACAGCATTTACCAGAGCCTGGCATTGGATGGCACAGTGGCCTAAAATGCTAGTCCAATGCTAAGGTGACTTGGCAATGCCTACTGACCGAGCATCACATTCAGGTGCCATTTCTGCATCTGAGCTAGGTTATGCCCATTAAGAGATCCTGGGATAGACTGGCATCCCGTCCAGAGCACACTTTTGTCATGTTCTCCTTGGATAGTGACCCTTACCAGACTGACCTATAGTTGAGCTGAGTTATGGTTAGGGTTCTTGCTCAAGGCCCAAACAGTGCCAGCTTAGCCAGCCAGGATTTAAACTCACAACCTTCCAATTAGTAGCTCAGAGCCTAAACTACTGAGCCAACAATGGGTAATGCTACTCATTCCCAACAGACCGGTTTCCTTAACCTTTTCTTCAACTAGGCCACTACAGAGGCTAAAAGCTGGTCTCATGGGGGCCATGCAAATGTATAATGCAAATGTATAATAATACTAAGCCTAAAGTAAACTACAGACTATTACTCCATGCCCACACTGGCAGTACAACCCCAAATCAGGAAGTGGGGGAAATGCTTTTATTTATGTTTTGTCTGGTTAATATTATTGGTTATATACAGTACATTCATTCTGACATTGTTGGGATTTGGGGCAATCTATGGCTAGTAATGAGGGGGAAAAACCTAAATAATAATGTGATTTCAAACAGGTGATTGTAATCATGATTTGGTACATAAGCACCATCCAAGAAAAGGCTTTGAGGGGCAAAGAAGGGCAGAGGTTCTTCAGTTTGTCAATAAATGCATGTGAAGATTATTGAAATGTTTAAAACCAGTGTTCCCCAAAGAAATATTGGGAAGGATTTGCATAGTCCCCATCATTCATAAATAGCTGATAGAACCACATGAAAAAGGGATTACTTGATTACTTTGGCAAACCTTTATCAAGCCCTACAATACAGAGTCACATTAACAAATGCCACTTAAAACTTTACTGTGCCACAAAGAAGCCTTATGTTAACTATGTCCAGAAGTGGTGTTGACTTCACTGGGCTCTGAAGCATTTGGAATGGACCATCGCACATGAAAACGTGTATTGAGGTCATTCCAGAATTACTGTGTGTGTTCCAGATCTTTATTTTTTTATTTTATTATTTTATTTTTTTAATACAAGAAATGGATGTTGTATGCTCTGGACCAAAGATGAAAATGACCACCCATCAGCAACAAGTCCAAGAGTCAGGGTCTAGGGCCATGGTATGGGGCTGTGTCAGTGCCATTGGCAAAGATAAATTTACACTTTTGTGATGGTCAAGTCAAGTCAAGTCAGATTTATTTATATAGCGCTTTTTACAATGGAGCATTGTCTCAAAGCAACTTTACAAGTTTAGATTATCTCCTAATAACTACGTCCAATCCCAAATTGAGCAAGCCTAGGGCGACAGTGGCAAGGAAAAACTCCCTAGTTCTAGGAAGAAACCTTGGGAGGACCAAGACTCAAAAAGG